>OX424573.1:87159951-87319951 GCA_949152435.1 Gastracanthus pulcherrimus | reverse complement strand
GACCGATACCCCGCAAAGTGCGAGTTCAGCTCACCCGGCGAGAAGCCATGCAACCCCCCTCCCCGTGCCCTTGGCAGGAGCCCCAAGCCCTTGGCAGGAGCCCCAAGCCCTTTAGTTCTTTCCAAATATCCTTCTTATTTTCTAGGGCTTCAAAAATCTTATTCTGCATGTAAGTCTCCCGCGCGATTTTCATGCGTTGTTCTGCTTCGACCGCGAGAGACCGGTACTCCTGCCAAAGATTACCGTTTTTTGTGCGCTGTAGTCGCCTGCGTACGGCATCACGTTTTTTTATTATGTGAGCCAGATCTGCGTCAATCCATGGAGGATTAGCTTTATTTTTTGGTGTAAATTGCTTCAGTGGAGCGAGTTCATCTATTGCCCCCATGAGATTAGCGCTGAGCTGTCCCAATAAATCGTCCATGTCGTTGTTATCCAAGCAATCAAACGCCACCCAGTCACATTTACTCAGGTAAGATAGAAGATCTTCCTGTTCTATTGTTTTAAAGTCTCTGTAACTGAAAGTGTCGGTGATGGGGCTATTGTTTAATTTAAAATCTATTTCAACATCTATAATTGTGTGATTGCTGGTAAAGGGCGCCGCCTGATTGCTGGCATTCAGCACCACGTCGTTGTCATCTGTCATAACGACATCAATCCATGTGTGAGACCTCTCGAGGTAATGAGTCGCACCATGCTCTATTATTTTTAGATTTAAATCGTTGGCTTTAAATCGGGATTTAAATCGCCTAACGAATCGTGCATCAGCCGACGTCTTCAACAGGTTCGCATTCAGATCACCCATCAAGATTTTATGGCTATAGTCCTGCGTGTATGTAGCTATCTTATCAATTAGGTCAGAATTTTGCAGGAATGGTACATGCGGTGGCCTATAAGTTAGAGCAACGAATACGGGGGGAAGGTCGCCCTGTTGCACACTACACATAATATATTCAGAAATGTTCGGCGTACCATCTTGGGTGGTACGTGAGCGGCTTAGTATAGTTGCCTTAAAACTATTGTGTACATACAGGACTAACCCACCCCCAAATTTATTCCTATCTAATCTTAAAATTGAATAGCCCTTGATCTGAATGCGATTGTCGTCAATGTTTTGAGCAAGGTGCGTCTCAGCATTGATAAATCCTGCTCTCAGTCCCCTACAATGCATCCCCCCCTCCAGCTGTGTCTGCCGATAGTCATTCATTTGCGACAGCCTCCGTTTGAGTATTTGTTTGCATGTCCAACTTATCTTTTTCATTTGTATTTGCGTTTCCTGTTTTTTTATGTGTATCTAATGCAATTTGTGGAGTTTCATACGAGGCTGAAATTGCTTGGAGGTCTGCCGCTGTTAAAAATTCGTGGGAGACATCGCCATCCCGCATCTTGACCAGGAAACGCCCCCCCCCCCCCCCCTATGCCAGATATATTTAAATTTGAGCCTCATCGCAAGGGCTTTAAGGCTTCTAAAATTATTAAATGTTTCCCTTGGTAGATGTTCATTTATAAAAATTTTACTATTCAATATTACATCACTAGTCTTCTGGTCAAGTGCCGAGATGTCGACATCTTTAGTGTGAAAACCTGTTATAAACTTTTTTTGTCGCATGATTTTATCTCCTAATTCACTGCTGAAGAGGGTAACAACCCACGGTGATCGTCTGCGCTCGCTAGTTACCTCGGCTGATGTCACCGAAAGCGACTCATGTGACCGCAGTAGGCGGGTATTTACTATATCCGTTTTCTGTATCGATGGGAGAACACGATGCAGTATAGCATGAACTACATCAACACGCTTAGTTCAATTACCGTAAAAAATATTTGCAATTATTAAGTCATTATTGCCTATTGTATTATTATTATTTTTTATTGTCCTCCCACCTACCATTTTAACCCGCGTGCTTCGTGCAGATGACGTCGACCCCGTATCTTGCAGTGTATCGTTGCTTTCGTTATTCAAATTATTATCTATGTTATATATAGATAGATAGATAGATAGATATACTTTTTATTCATCAGAAGACAAAATCTTACAATTTCATGTACATGTAGTTGTATTTATAATTAAAAAATAACAGTCGGTTTAATATAATTGTTATCTTACTTTCTCTTATTGCATATTTCTTGTTAAAATAATAATTCACTTTATCAGTTCGTCAGTTTATAAAATCTAAATGCAATGAACACAGTCAAATATCACATAAAACGCTTCGTCAAAAAAAAATAATAATACATAGAATAAATATCAATACAATAAAGATAACATATAAATAAGAATACATACATATACTTTGCTAACTCTTTGCGTACACTATCACGTCCAAACTTAAAACACACTCATTCATAACACTTTAACAATCACGCTAATAAATACATTCACACTTAATTAACACTAAAAATATTTAATAAATAAATAAATAAATTAATAAATAAATACGTCGAATACATAAATAGACAAGATAAATAATTAAATTAAATAAATAAATAAATAAATTTAAATAAATAAATAAGTTAAATAAATAAATAAATAAGTTTTAATAAATAAATAAATTAAATAAATAAGTTTTAATAAATAAATAAATTAAATAAATAAGTTTAATAAATAAATAAATTAAATAAATAAATAATTTAAATAAATAAATAGCCTAAATAAATACTCGACTCATCTTTTATTCTGAACGTACTCCTCACCATGTAATTGCTTAAGGTGCCTGTTTAATGCCGTTTTAAATTTACAAAAAGATGGCAGGCACCTCACACTGCTCGGGAGCGAATTCCAGAGGTGCGCACCTTGAACTCTGAATGAAAAAAGGCCCTTATCGGTGCGCGACCCCGGAACCGAGAGCTCTTTCATACCACCCCTACTTGAAGTCCTGGCCTGGTTTTTTTCAAAGAGGGCAGTAAGATACGGTGGCTGCCGCATGACAACCGCTTTGTAAAGCAGCAGCCCCATAAAATACTCCCTCCTCACCTTCAAATCTAACCAGTCCAGTTTTTTCCTGTAGGCGGTGATATGCTCATCCCGCCTAACACCACATATGTATCTCACACATGCATTCTGCAGACGTTGTAGTCGTGTCTGGAGCTCCCCTGACACATCAAGAAGAACCACTGAGCAATAATCTAAGTGAGGTAGTACCAGTGCACATGCCAGCTGCTTCCTCAGTATCTCTGTGGTGCTTGAACGGAAAAGTTTTAAGCTATACAGAGCCCTATTTACCTTTCTACTGACCGCATTCAGTTGCGGCTTCCATGTCAACCCTCCGTCCATCACCACGCCGAGGTTGGTGACTGTATCGACAAAGGGAACGTGTACGCCGGTCTGTATCTCAATGCCTTGCAAGTCGAGGCTCTGAACCTGTTTGATGTTGTGATCAGATCCAAAAATGATCGCCTTTGTCTTGCCGACATTGAGGCGCAGGCCAGCTGACGTTGCCCAGTTCGACACTGCTTGTGCTACAGCCGACATGCGACCGATACCATCACGAAGACCTTTCAGGGTCACTTGTGTGTAGGTTTGCAAGTCGTCAGCGTAAAGTATGTGTTCGACACCATCTAAGTCGAGTGCGTCTTGTAAGTCGTTTATGTACAGGCTGAAAAGCAGGGGTCCCAGGACTGAGCCCTGTGGAACGCCAAGATTGGTGGTTAGCCAACCTGAATCCCCGTTTGTGATTGTGACGACTTTCTGTCGTCTCCCCATGATATATGACTTAAGCCACAGGAGAACACTCCTGGAGAATCCCATGCGCATCAGCTTACGCAGCAGTTTAGTGTGTGAGATGGTGTCGAATGCTTTGCTAAAATCAAACATTAACAAAATAGTCAATAGTTTTTTGTTGTTGTCAATGCCTGATCTTATGTCCTCCGTCAGTTTCAGTAGTGCTGTCTGTGTACTGTGATTCTGTCGAAAACCAGTCTGCATCGGGTCCAAAGTATTATTTTCTCGTAAGAAGTTGGTTATTTGGTCGTGTACGATTTTTTCAAGGACCTTAGAAAGGAAACTCAGCAGGGCAATTGGTCGGAAATCTGACACCGTAGATGGGACAGGTTTCTTCTTCAAAGGCACCAACCGAGCTCCCCTCCAAGCTCCCGGAAAAATGCCACTGGACAGAGAGGAGTTAAAGATCTTAACAATATGATCTCCCACAAACGGAAGAGCCTTAGCCACTATACTTTGGGGAATGTCGTCTTCCCCTCTGGCTTGTGATGAGAAGTGGGCAACAGCCAGAACCACGTCCGAGAAGCTGACTTCTCGGAAAACAAAACCGTCATCACTGGCAGTGGTCAGGACGCTGTCAAGTTCTTCATCACCCTCATTTTGGGAGATCGACACCCCTGCAAAGTGGGCATTGAGCTCTTCCGGTGAGAAACCATGAAGCTCCTCTCTTGTCTTTGGCAGAAGGCCCAGAGCCTTGAGCTCTTTCCAGATATCTTTCTTATTATTAATCGCTTCAGAAATTTTATTTTGTAAAAATCTTTCCCTTGTTTCCTTCGTTCGTAATTCAGCTTCAGCTGCAAGGCCCTGATACTCCCGCCACAGTCTGTCGTCATTGGTCCTCGAATAGCGTCTTCGTACGGAGTCACGTTTTTTGTAAAGATGTATTAGCTCAGCATCAACCCATGGTGGATTTGTTTTCTTTTTCGGTATGAATTCTTTTAACGGTGCAATTTTATCTATCACAGCCATGAGGTTGACACTGAGGCACTCTAATTGACTGTCAACACTCGCCGCGGGACCATCGATCCGCGACCAATCACAGTCAGCTAGGCGAGACAGGAGGTCGTCTTGCTGGATCGACTTAAAATCCCTGTAGCTGAATGATTCAACCACAGGGGATGCAGCAGTTTCGACCCCAATCTCGACCTCTATGATGTTATGATGACTGGGAAAAGGCGCCGGCCGATTGTCCCTGCTCAGTACAACGTCATTATTATCTGTCAAGATCACATCAATCCACGTGTGAGAATCCGTGAGATGATGAGTCGCACCATGATCAATTATTTGAAGGTTAAGATCATCAGCCAACCGTCTAACAAATTTCGCATCGGCTGACGTTCCGAGTAGGTTCGCATTCAGATCTCCCATAATAATTTTGTGACTAAAGTCTTGAGTATGTATCGTCAGTTTGTCTATTAAGTCCGAGCCCTGTAAAAACGGTACGTGTGGTGGTCTGTATATTAAAGCAACAAAGACGGGGGGAAGGCTGCCCTGCTGAACACTGCACATTAAATATTCAGGTATAAATGGTCTGCCCTCCTGTGTTGTTGGAGAACTGCTTAGTAAATTTGCCTTGAAAGTGTTATGAATGTACAGGACTAGCCCGCCTCCTAGTTTGTTGCGATCAAGTCTAAGTAGTGAGTAGCCATCGATCTGAATGAGATCACTCCCAACATCAGGGTCAAGGTGCGACTCAGCAACCCCAAAGAGATGGTAGGTAGGACGAGCTGAAAGGTGTTGTTTAATCATGCCAATGTGCCCCTTCAGTGAGGTAACATTGACAAAACCTGCCCTCAGTCCCTTACAGTGAACCCCCCCAGCAGTGTCTGCGGATAGTCAATTTTTTGCAGCAGTTGACGGAATTACATTATTATCAATCTCGATTTCATTATCAACAGTTTTTTTTTCAGTATTTACAGTTTGAGATGGTTGATTAATGGCATATGATGCCACAATTGTCTGTAAATCAGCCGCAGATGAAAATTCATGAGAGACATCGCCATCGCGCCTCTTCACCAGGAAACGGCCCCCTCTATGCCAAACATATTTAAAATTAAGTCTCATCGCAAGGGCCTTGAGACTTCTATATTTAATAAAACATTCTTTTGTTAACAATTCATTTATAAAAATTTTCCCATTTATAATCCCATCCCTTGTGTCCTGGTCAAGAGCTGCAATGTCGACATCTCTAGCATGAAAGCCAGTGATAAGCTTTTTGGCTCGCATTATTCTCTCGCCTAACGCACTGCTGGAAAGGGTAACAACCCATGGTGACCTTCTACGTTCGCTGTTTGTATCTGCTAATGCCGCAGCTGTCGATTCTTCTGACCGAAGCAGGCGTGTGCCTATTATATCAATTTTTTGTGTTGATGGAAGGACACGGCACAGTATCGCGTGTGCGACGTCAACACGCTTAGAGACATCACCGTCGAAAATGTTTGAAATAATGAGCTCCGTATTACCGCTTTTAATGTTTTTACTGTGCATTATCCCCCCATCAATCTTTTGCACCCGCGTGCTTCGTGCAGGTGATGCCGCAGCGTTAGCATTGTCGTTATTATAATTGTTCAAACGCCTAGACATTTTATTTCTACTATTTACAATCTGGATAAACCCGTCATTATTGCTTTCACAATTGTCAATTGTTTCGCTTATATCACTATAATTGTCAAGTAAGGTACTATTCGTAGCAGACGCATTATTATTAGCAGTATTACATTTTTTTGTACTTATAAGAGAAACGGTATTGTTTTGTGTACTGGGTAGTACTGCGATTTTTTGGAATTCTATTTTATTTAGTATGAGTTTGTTATCTTTTTGGATGTTCTCAACATTTCTTTCAATTTTCTCAATAGTAGTAGTATATACAGAGGTAAAATCTTCTTTTGTTATTATTTTTTCTATTTTTGTTATTATTTCCTTGTTGTCAAGTTCAACTCTATTGATTTTGTTTGTTAAATTTAGGAAATCGTTTTCAAAAGTGTTTAATACAAGATTATCAATTTTAGTCTGTGACTCGAGATTTGTCTGCTCTAGATTATCGATTTTATCAATTAACATATTGTAATGTACCTCTGTATTGGTCAATAAAGTGTTCGTTTCTACGTTATTATCATGTAATTTTTTATTTTTAATTTTTAGGTTATCTATTTCTTGATAAAGCACTTGCTTCTCCTTTTTCATCTCCTCCAGCTGGGAGTGTTGTTTCGACAGTTTTTCCTCAATTTTTTGCAGCTTAGAGTCAATTGAAAGTGCTAAAGTATGTATTGCTGGTAACGTATTTAGCCTATTTACAATTGCCTCCAATCTGCCTTCAATAGAGGTGCAATGTCTAGCAAGTGCATTATCAATGTTTCTTGAAGTAGAATTCGCGTACTCCACTAGGCAGGAGACCGTTGTTCCCTTTTTTAACGCGGTACTATCTAGCATACGGATGACTGACGCATTTATATCATTAATACTGCTGTTATTTTTGGAGAAGGAGGACTGTGAAGTATTATTAGCTCGGTCCGCATTCTTGGCCGTGACGTCACTCGGGGATTCCCCACTGTGCTCTGCTCCTATACTGGAAATGGGCGGGCCTAGTGACGTCACAGGAGACTGTGAGGCCAACCGGAGTAGGCTGCTGGTGGGGGCGGGGCTTAGCCCCTGCAACGGAGAGAGTGAGGAGTTGGTGGGCGCGGCCTTGCTCGCCTGATTGGTGCGAGCAGCTGTTGCAGGCCTTTTATTGGCCGGAGTGGACGCGGCTAGCTCCTTCTCTTTCCCACTCATATTTTTGCTGGCGTTCGTCGCGCGCGCGACTGCCGACTCGAACATCGACCTCTTCGAGTCGATACATGCCTGGCACGCTACCGCTTTAGTATGTAGCTGCAATGCGTTCCTTTGTACGCGGGTAAGCACTGCAAGAGGCTTGCACGCCGGATGGTAAGTAATATCGCATATGCAGCACTTACGTAGCGAGTTGCTGCTCCTAGGAACCTCCCCGCAGATGGCGCAGTTGTCAACCATGGTGTTAGTGGCGACAAAGATGAGTCGTGGAAGGTACTGATGGTGTGTCTAGGATGCAGCAGGTGTCGCCTCGGTGGTCACGTAGTTGTAGTTCGAGTCGGCAGATGGCGCCTTGATAGTATGGCGCTGCGTGCTGTGTGTCCAGAATGAAGTGGTACCTCTGGATTATGCTTCGTGCTTGGCTCCCGCCACTCTGCCGTATTCACCTCTCTTAACCTCAAAAAACACCTGGCCGGGTGTTGTTGCTTGGATGTTGAAAACTGTGCCGATGGACCAGTGGAAGCTGTGATTTATTATCACAGCTATGGTTGGAATGTTCCACTGTGCAGGCACCACAACAGACCGGCTCACAGGCGCAGGAGGCAGCAGAGTGCGGTGTAAAAGCAGGAGCCAAAACACGAGCAGGTGCACCTAGCAGACGCGCGACGACTACATTATATATATGAGAGAGAGAGAGAGAGAGAGAGAGAGAGAGAGAGAGAGAGAGAGAGAGAGAGAGAGAGAGAGAGAGAGAGAGATAGAGAGACTATGCCAAAGTGTGCCAAACAGTGCCAAACTGTCCGAAACGTCCAAAATGGCATATGTTTAGCATGACTTGGCATAGTTTGGCACAGTTTGACACAATTGGGTACAGTTTAGCACACTTTGGCACAATTTTCATTTCCACTAGGGTATAATTTCATACAAATTAGGAAGATTTTCATAAAGATATGGTAGTAAAGAGAGAAAGTATATTTATATGGAGTGAACAAAATAACTGACGATTTTCGAACAATGAAAATAGTTTTTCTAAATGATATGGTAGTTAACAGAAAATTTTAACCTTTATATTTAATTTAACTGAGACTCTCTGATACAAAGAAAACACCCAATTTTTTGGTGTCAACACCTAATTTTGAGTGAAACATAATATATATATGTATATATACGAGGGTAGTTCAATAAGTCTTTAGAATGACCAACAGATGGCGCGCGAATCGCTCCAAATCATCTGTTTTCAGTCAGCACCACTCCCGACTAGATATATGGTGCAGTCACAGTCCACATCTTCTGAGTTTACGTGTTTTTATAACCAATTGAAAAAAAAATTGCTTGTTAAGAAAAATGGAAAAAAACGAGTTCAGAGCGGTAATTAAACATTTTCATTTAAAGGGTTTAACTCCATATAAGATAAAAAATGAATTGGACTCAGTTCATGGCACATCTGCCCCTGCCTTAGCAACGGTTTATAACTGGGTAAATGAATTTAAGCGTGGTCGTACATCAATAAGTGACGAACCACGTTCAGGAAGGCCCGTAGAAGCAACTACTCCCGAAATCATCAATAAAATCCACGATATGGTGTTGAAGGATAGAAGATTAAAAGTGCGTGAGTTAGCTGAGGCCACAAGGATATCTATAGGTGCAGTTGTTTCAATTCTACATGAAAAATTAGGCATGAAAAAGCTATCGGCAAGATGGGTGCCGCGTTTGCTCTCAGCTGAGAATAAACGAAATAGAGTGGTCGCCTCTGAGGCTCTTTTGGCGCGCATAAGTCGGAATCCTGAGGAATTTTTTCGTCGATTTGTGACTGTGGATGAAACATGGATACACCACTACACTCCTGAGACAAAGGAACAATCCAAACAGTGGATTTCCACAGGCGAACCAGCTCCAAAGAAGGCAAAGACCGTAAAGTCAGCTGGTAAGGTTATGGCTACAGTTTTTTGGGATGCACGTGGAATTATACTTATTGACTACTTGGAAAAGGGTAAAACAATTACTGGTGAGTATTATGCATCATTATTAGAGCAGCTGAAAGAAGAAATTAAAAAAAAACGACCACATTTGGCGAGAAAAAAAATTCTCTTTCATCACGACAACGCCCGAGTTCACACATGCTTCGTTTCAATGGCTAAAATTGAAGAACTAAAATTCGAATTGGTCGAACACCCACCGTATTCACCAGATTTAGCCCCCAGTGACTTTTTCTTATTTCCAAACTTGAAAAAATGGCTCGGTGGACAGAGATTTACGGACAACGAAGACGTCATTGCCTCTGTAAGTGCTTATTTTGAGGAACTTCCGAAAACGCACTTTTCTGAAGGATTAAAAAAACTTAAAAAGCGATTGACCAAGTGTATAGAGCTCCAAGGAGATTATGTTGAAAAATAAAAAAAAATTTACCCAAAAAAAATTGTTTTTATACTTTATTCTAAAGACTTATTGAACTACCCTCGTATATATATATATATATATATATATATATATATATATATATATATATATATATATATATATATATATATATATATATATATATATATATATATATATATATATTATGTGTACACATCATATTTATAAACTATTATTGAAATACGTAATATAAAATATATAATAAATATATTGAGTCTTCAATTAAACTATATTATGAGGTGTAGTCGTATTTGCGGCGAAGAATTTTGGTCTCTAATAATGCTACTGATTCTGAATCACTATTGTGGCGTAGTGAGATTAAAGTACGTTAAAGATTAGAAAATCGGTGATAATACTTGATTATATGTGCTATTTATCGAGAATACTTCTATATTCAACGTACATTATCGATCCTGGGTAAAAGATACATCCTTAATAGGAGGTATAAGTAAAAGCTTATAATTTTAGTAAAAAGAAGCAAGTCTTCTTCTCAACGTAACTCTGCATGTTTATACAGTAAACAATTGCCCTAAAACAGAATAAAAGTAGACGAAAAGAGCTTTAGTTTAAGCTTTGTTGCGTATAAAAATATTAATCCGCATAAATAACCCAACCAAAATCGTTGGTTTTTATTAGCTAACGGTTCACCAACGTCGTTGGATAATGTTATGTGATAACATATTTACAAATATGAAGCTCGTGCGAGCCTGCACCTAAAGTATACTGATTTAATATCTCGTTTCCCATAGTTAAAGTACACAATTATTGCTTCAAACGAATTTTTATTGATAATATAATTGATTAATTGTTCTACATGGGTAAGCTTATCTTCAGCATTAATTTGGTGTTGATCGCTGAGGATCGTTAGTGTAGTTCTTAGTATTTTTCCACAATATATAGTCGGAATATTGTAAATCATGCTTTTTCCGAACTGGCCTAAGAACACAATTGATGTTAAATTCAGTATTTACGCTACTCGTAACTTTAATAAACAGTCTTATTTAACATAACCCCGTGATTATTTATTGGCTTATTTCTATAAATATAAACAATTTTTGCACAGAATAACATGAAAAATATTCAATTACCGATGAAATAAGATACGTAAATTAGTTATAAAAAAATTCACTATCATTCTGTCTCTTTCTCTCACAAGTTAATATTTCTATCTCAGTCTCTCTTTCTCATTCTGTCGTTTTATAAGGCTTCATGTTCGCTATCGTATTGTAGTAGGAAAATTCACCTGAATTATTATTAACTTACTAACTGGAAGTGCAATATAAATAGAGAAAAAAGTCATTTCGGTATAAAAAAATGATTTTTTGATCTGGATTATTAAAAAAATGCTTTTTTGTAACACGTGATTTTCGCGCTTGATTGAGTTTATTAAATGAACCAGAAGTTGCTGTTTTCCGACCGACATAAAAAAAATCCGTTACGGTCCGATAAAGCGGACAGTATATATTATATTGTGTACTGCAGGCATAAAGTGGGCTTTTTTAGACCGAGTGTGGAGTTTGCAGTACGAGTCACAGGTACACGTATCGCGTGCCGGAGACGAGTACTGTCAACACGCGATGTCCAAAAGGGCCCTCTCGACATTATCGATTTTTAGTTTTCCACAGTCAATTTTTACTTTAATAAAATTTTACAAACGTACGCACATTCTTTGTGATAAAAGATTCTGCGTACGTTTATGTCGGTATCCGACATTCCTTTAAGGGGGCACACCACCTATAAAATCTGAAACAAAAAAATTAATTAAGAATTTTTATTTTGATATTTATTTTAATAAGGGTTTTTTTTCTTCAAAGTATACATAAAAACCTACCAATTTGTATATTTTTTACCTTCGTTGGACCTTCTATGCCTCCATGGCAAACAAGACTGTTTTCGAAGACTTTAAGCACTGTCCGTAAGATTCCAAGTCTACGCATGGATGGATTGGGCTAAAAATTTATGGAGATACTCATTATAGTAGTACTTTTCATATGAGCGTAGGGATTTTGATTTGAACGAGTAGAAGTATTTTTTTATATGAACATTGTCAATATAACACTTATTTTTTAATAATTTTATCACTTTTATAGATGTAAAAAATTTTCTACTCGTTCAAATCAAAATCCCTACGCTCATATGAAAAGTACTACTATAATGAGTATCTCCATAAATTTTGAGCCCAATCTGTCCATGCGTTCACTTGGAATCTTACGGACAGTAAGCTGAAATTGATAAAAACAACATTTAGAGTTATTTAACAATTAATTTACAAGTTCTAATAGATATAATTTATACTCATCTTATCAATTGCATCTACTTTTTTCTTCTTTTCAATGTAGCAGACAAACATCTGCAGCAGTGTACATCAATATTTTCTGGTGCGTGGAGTCCCATGAGTCTTCCTCCTCCTTGAATAACCTGAAATGAAAAAAAAACACAAAAATGAATAAATTGAGTAAACTGTACTTATCATACTAAACTCTTGAGCGACACTTTCACACACTTCACTCAACTGCTTATTTATTTAATCAAAAGCCGATTGGGCAACTGGCTTGCATAGGTCCATAATCCCACAAAAAGTTGAAAGGCCAACGTGTCCATGTCCAAGTGCACGAGCAAACAGCACAGATCTTCTGTTCACTTCATATGCATTTCCTTTGGCTCCTACTTTGTTGCTGGAGTTGATCGCTGCTATTTCACCACACTTTGAGCACACAATATCTATTTTGAAACCACGACCCTACACACCAGATTCACTTAATTGAACACTGCCATGGCACCGATTACAACACAGAACACTTCTAAGTTTAGAAAATAAAATTGAAGTGTCAATGATTCTGTTTGTTGTATCACTGGTGTCTCTAGCACTAGCTGTGTTTCCTCGCTGAGCTGGTGGATAGTCTTGGCTTCTTTTGTAAATCTTCCTTTTTTATCTCTTTTAGAAAACATTTTCACTACACTGATTTACACACATTCACAAATTGTCAAATGCAATTAAAACACTGTATAAGTTCAGTACAATAAAAATATTAGCTGTGTTTACTAACAGGTGGTTTGTAAACATAAAAGCCAACTGTCAAAAGTAGCAAAAATGTACGGGTAAGGTTAGTCAACAATTCGATCTGATTTATCGACCTTTATCTTGTGACGTAATGACATGTCACGTTACTCGTAATTCGCACATGCGCCAATATTACATATAACAACGCGCGAATATTTGAATATACAAGCATGGATCTTATTATATTATATTTTATTGCTTTATAACTAAATAAAATAATCAATCAAACATTTAGTTATAAATAATAATAAAATAAATAATAATTGATAAAATGCCGATTTTGCGTAAATTCGGGAGAGGGAGAGGGAGAGAGAGAGAGAGGGACAGAGAGAGAGAGAGAGAGAGATCAGCATTAGTAGTAAAAGGTTAGGTTAGGTTAAGAGAGAAAATTATTAACTTCCATAGCGTCGGTTCATATTTATTTTTATCTTGGTGTGGCGATAATAAAAAAATTTATAAATTGTTTTGGAGAGAACACGTGTGTTGATTTCGACTTTTTGTCTTGATGTTTTTTTTACTTATTACTAAAAATATCAAGGTGAAAAGGGAATATTGACCTCAATCGTGTTGAACAAAATAGTTTATTACAGGAAAGTAATTTATAAACATGAATGAATAAAAATAAAATTATTTTGTGTTTTAAAAAAAGGTGCAAATATTGTTAAGTAAATTTATTGAAAATAATTTAAATTGAAGAAATTAAACAATATTAAAACATATTAAGTCTTTTTCAGAATACGATGCAATTTCTTTAGCTACGTTTAGCAATTTTGTAGCATATTCTGATCTAGATACATTTGAATCTTCATCGTAACATCCGAATTTAAATTTTCTTATTATATTTTCAGCACTCATTTTGTTGAAATCCTTATTATTATACTTTGTCACGATTAATTCTCTTTCTTTTGTATGATTCATTAATGATCAAAAACAAAGTCAATAAATTTCTATAAAAATAAATATTACATTTAAATGCATAGAGTTATAAGTCACGTAATCATTTAAATATAATATTTGAATAATAATAATGTTGTTATAATTACTTATTTAATAATAAAACAGTTATTATTGCATATGTTTTAATTAGCTTTAGTTAATCAACTTTAATCGTTTACTTTTTCATGATTCTCCAAACAATATTTGCATTTAAAACTTTTTGAGTTTTGAAATCATTTCAGATTTTGTCTAATTGCTCATTTATTTATGAGTGCAGTTAAGGAGTATATCCTGAATTTTCCTGCCTCATGATTACTTCTATTCTAATGAATAACTACTTCCCTGGAATTTACACTTATCCATAGAAAGATTTCTTTTCGTCCTGGAATGTTTCTCAACTTTGATAATTTTATCGTCATAATTTAATGTAACATTTTGATTCTCTGCCTCAATATTTTTATTTTCTTTCTCCTCTTGGTAAAACACTTTTGATGTTGAATTTTCCAAATCATCATTTCCTTGTAATTGCTGAATTGTTTTTGATTTTGACGAACCACTTTCGATAATTTTAAACTCTCTTAACTTTTGCTCTAGGAGTTCTTCATTTATTTTGGAATTCACACTGAAATTTTCTACATTCAGGATGTTCTTAATTAATTTTGTAGACTTCAAGGAATCACAAGCATTTTCGCCTTTTTGTGTCTTTATCTCAAATATTGGTATTTGTTCCCTTTAATTTTCCTCTATCTCCGAGGCGGAATCTAACCTTTAAATATTGCATTTAACATTTTTTAATTCAATTTCATCTTGTAGCGTCTTCATACTATTAATTACAATTTCATTATTAAAAAAACTTTGATTTAATAAATCTTTGCAATAACTCACCAAATTGTTGTGAGCTTGAACTTTCTCCACTCGATTTACTTCTTCTTTACTCTTTTCAACTCTTCCTTGTTCGAAATTTTTTAATATTTTAAACAAACATATCGAACATGGTTAATACACGAGCAAAAGAGTATCTCCCTGTAACTAAGGGAGATCGTGCCCCACAACAGAGGCACGATGATTTAGAGAAAACGTTTCCTGAATGTCAAGGTTCAGATGAGGCAACTGAATATCCACTAGATCAGACACGAGGAGCATGGCAGGATATTGTGCATGACAACAATCAGTCACTGCTAGCATACGTTGTAAAAAATGAAGAACGTGTCGAGCATGTTGAAAAGGAACAGGTTAAAATTGAAGAAAATGAGGCGGAAATTCGCACTCAAATAAGCGAGCTTACAGCAAAGGTACATACTAACAATGCTATCCAAACACGAGAAATACTAGCAGCAATCAATAATTTAAGACAATCGGTTGAGAGAAAATTATCAGAAATAATAAGTGCGCCAGTCTCCTTGATAAGAACTAGTGGAAGATCAGTGGCAGCTGACGTACAGGATACAACGGAAGTTGTTGAAAAAATATCAAAGGAGGCTTGGATAACATCTGATCTGCAAACTCAGATGAAAGGAAATTTGTATAATTTTTCTGAAAGTGAATGGAGAAAGCTAATTAGAGCGGAAATCAAAGCCATGAGAGTGTTAGAAGAAAGAACACCAGCTGACGAAACTCAAGAAATAAAAAAGAAATTCGTAGAGATTGAACAGGTTAAAGGGAGGATTAACAAACTTGAAGGAGAAAGTAAAGCACAGAAAGAAGAAATCCGTGATATAAGGGAAGACGCAAGTGTGAATCAAAATGAAATAGCTATCCTAAAAAGTCAAATGGAAGAAAAAGATAGAAAGATAGCCGAACTCGAGGATAGACTACGTGATGCAGAGCTTCGGATTATACGAGATGGGAGTGATATAGAGGAGTTGGTTAGACAGACAAAAAATTTAAAAGAAAAAGATATGCATATTATGGGAAAAATAGCCGATGTTAATGGAAAGGTCTTGTCTGGAAAACAGACAACGAAAAGAAAAAGAACCTTCTGTAAGGTTTGAGGAATCTCGAAGAGATCTTAGAAGCTCAACTGAAATTCGCTCTACACCTCCCGAACAATTAAGTAGAACGAGGAACGGAAGCGTAAATTTTTAAAGGGGAAATATCAGAGAAATCTATTAAATTCTTAAGAGATATGAGGCGATATTTAAACCCCGAAGAGATAAATATAGCTGAAGTAAAATATGCCCTATTGAACTCATTAAAAGGTTCAGCAACTTAATGGTGGGATATTGTTGAAAATTCTGTGGAAAGTTTTGAAGATTTTGAAAGAGAATATCGTGACCGAGTCTGGAATGTGGATGTCACAAATACTATAATGCGCAAAATTGAATTTGGCATCTATGTATCTAATGGAAAAAAGTCGCGCTTCGAATACATCATAGATTTAATGATCCAAGCTCTAGATATAGGAAAATACACTGAAGTAGAGCTAATAAGGAAATTAGCAGGTCATAATGATCTGAATATAAGGTTTGCAGTAATATCTAAAAAAATCGAGGACAGATCGACGTTCCTGAGCTTACTTGCGTGCAAAGATAAGAAAACACACAGAGAAAAAGATACTCGTGTTCGGGAAACTCCGAAAAATACAGGGATTGTGTATGAGAAGCCAACGACTGATTTTCAAGGGGTAAATCGTTGTAATTATAATTACAATAACAACTCATATAATCAAAATAATGGAGGAGTAAAGCCGAACTATCAGGAAAATAAAAAAAATGATCAAGGTAAATCTAGTGATATTTATGCACTAGATAGACAAATTGAAGATGATGTAGCGGGAGCATGTGGGTTGATTCCGGAAAACTCCAAGTAGTTGCAGCATGCGCCTTGGATAAATCCCAAAAATCAGAGAGTCATGATGCAACTCCGAAAGGGTAAAAAATAAATACAATTTTTGAAGATTCTCGGGGTGCATTATTGTCTGAATCAGACGATAAACACGATAAACAGCAACAAAATGTAGAGTACCCAGAAATAGATTTTTTAATAGAGAAAATTGCAGTAGTAACTCTAGTAGATACAGGGAGCCCAATTACATGCATTTCAAAGGAATTTTATAAGAGTTATATTAACAAATTAGAAAAATGTCCAACTTTATCAATAAGTGGACATGCAATTAATGAAGCGATTGGTGTACAAACAATACGTTTAAAAATCCAGATTTTCGCTGACTCACAAGTGGGAAAAAAAGAAAGGGAAATTAATTTTATAGTAGTTCCGAAATTGTTTAGTGACTGTATTTTGGGTATTGATGCTTAAAAAGAGCTCGGATTTGTTATTGATATAAACGGGGAGAAAATTTATTTAGAAGAAGAAAATTAAATTATTGATACACTTTCATATAAAAAAAGTATTTTGATAATTGGAGCGAGGTGGAGGGGGAATGTGTACTGAAAGATGACGCAAACCGTCTCGAACCAGAAATATTCACGAATAAATATATCACCCAAAAATTGGGGTAATTCGATGAATGAGAAATCTCAGGGTAAAGAAGAACCTTATGATATAACTTGGCAGGAAATTGAGAAGAAATTCCGAAACTGCACAAGCAAAAACAGAAATACAATTGATAGGCTCAAAAACCTAATATGGAAGTATAAAAAAGTTTTTATAAAAAGCCAGGGCGCTTAAATTCTTTTGAGTATGATTTTAAAGTAAAAAATGACTCACCCTTTTATGTCAAACCTTATCCGATCCCTATAAATCACCGAGATAAGGTGAGGGCGGAAATACACAAAATATTAGAATGGGGTATTATTAGAAAATCTAATAGTGAATATATTAGTCCACTTGTGGCAGTTATAAAGAAGGATGGATCTGTGCGTTTGTGTCTCGACGTACGAGAATTAAACAAAAGATTGGTTGTAGACCATGAAGCTCCTCAAAATATTGAGAAATTACTGCAAATTTGTGATGAAATTAAAGTCATGACTAGTTTAGATTTGACCAGCAGTTTTTGGCAAATCCCTCTTTCAGAGAAAAGTAAAAAATTTACTGCATTTATGCATGAAGGCACAGTGTATGAATTTGAAGTTTGTCCGTTTGGTACCAGCGTTAGTACGGCAGCAATAGTAAGAGGACTAGATCAGACGATAAGGGGCACTGGTAAAAACATCAAAAATTTTGTTGATGATTTATTGTGTATATCGAAGGATGAAGTCAAACACCTCGAGCACATCGAAAATCTTTTTAAAGTTTTAATACAGCATAATTTTACATTAAGCTTTAAAAAGACAAATTTTTTACATCGAGAAGTAGAATTCTTGGGGTATATTTTAACAAAGTAAGGCATAAAACTTCAAAGTCAAAAACTGGACTTAACACAAAAGTATCCCGATCCGAGAAATGTACGACAGTTAAAAGGATTTCTTGGGGATTTCTTAGGTTAGTGAATTTTTATGAAAAATTTGCAAATAATTTTTCGGATGCGACGGTACCACTGGTAAAATTGCTGAGGAAAAATGAGAAATGGGAGTGGAGGGACAGAGAAAAACAAGCCTTTCAAAGGTCAAAGACTTGTTTATAAAAAACATAATTTTATGTCACCCCGACCCAAGAAAACCTTATATTGCGGGAGCACTCTCACAATTAAATTATCGAAGAGAGGAGATGGTAATCACGTTTATAAGCCGAACGCTCAAGCATAGTGAGATTACCTATATTACCACTGAAAAGGAATTGCTGGCAATAATACGCAGTCTTATTAAGCTGGATACATATTTAAGATCGGCGGAAATACATATAAAAAGAGATCATCAGGCATTAACTTCTTTATATAAATGTTGATTTACTAGCGCTAGAATACGGAGATGGATTCTAGCTATTCAAGATTTTAATATAAAAATCGAATATGTAAAAGGGAAATATAATGTTGTACCTGATTTACTATCCAGACATCCTGAATATATGTCAACAGCAAGATGTAAGCCTGGAGAAATCATCATATCTGCAGTTAAACAGCTGAAATTAAGTAAAGCACTGATAACAGTGTTTAAAAATTTTCAAAAATATCAAGAAACGGATGAAAATATTTTGAAAATTAGAGAAAAAGCAGTTCAAATAACTACAGAAATTCCTGAGGCAGATGAAAAAAACCTGCTGTAATAGAGAAGGATCGGTTGATTTATAAAAACAAATTATATGTATCAGTATGTATTAATTATGCCAGAAAAATATGTAACTCAATTTATAATTGAATTACATGATATTTATGGGCATATTGGCACAAGAATGGTACAAAAAATGATAGAAGAAGACTTTTATGTAAAAAATTTAAAACATAAAATAGCTTACTAGCTTACTATCTACGTGCGACTTGTATCAGAGAAATAAGATTTCAACACGCCCGAGTATTGCCAAAAGACAAACGATTGCACCTGAAAGACCAGGAGAATTACTATCTGTAGATTTCTATGGGCCGCTGCCGACTTCTACGGGCGGTATGAAGTACATTTTTTGCGACAATCGATGTATTTAGTAAATTAGTCGTATTGTACGCAATAAAAAGAACAAACACGGAAACAGTGATAAGAAAGATTTTTAATCACTATATTCCTAATTTTGGTAAGCCAAAGAAAATAATATGCGATCATGGTACGCAATTTACCTCGAAACAATGGCAATGAAAACTTGAGAAGGAAAATATTGGCTTAACATACTCCTCAATACGTCACCCACAAAGTAACATCGTGGAGAGAGTAAATCGTGAACTTGGGCGGTTCTGTATGTTAATATTATACAAAACATAATTAACGAATCGTATCATGAAACGATTGAAATGACACCTTTACAACTACATTTCGACATGAAACCTACAAGAACATGGAAAACCTGGCTGAGAACTGGCATTAGCTCTGCAGATACAATGCATGAGGAGAAAATATTTCTAGGCAGAGAAAAAATTCAGATAAAAAGCAAAAATTGAAACAAAAACTTCAATTAATCTAAACAAAAACTTTTTGTTGAATTCAAAATTGGAGATGAAGTGCTCGTAAAAGCCAATAATGTGTCTGATACAGAGCAAAAAGAAAGTGCAAAGTTTTTTACAATATATGAAGGCCCGTATCAAGTATAGCGGAAAATAGGGGACGCTGCCTATTTTTTAATAGATGAGGAAACTGGAATAGAACGTGGTCAATTTCATGCGTGCGACTTAACTAAATACAAGCGCCGTGTTGAAAATGTACAAAATGTAAATTAAGTTAAAGTTCATGCGAAGTATATAAAAAAAAAATATTAAGAATGAACATTAGCAACAATAAGTACGAATATATAAGTATGGTCTGTAAATAAATAATTGTAAATAAATAAATAATAAACATGTGAAAAGAACGATTTGGACAGTTTAATCTGAATATTTCTAGTTTACTTATTCCTATTGGGAATATCTGAGTTAAGCGCTAGTGATTTTTAACACGTGAAAAGAAATAGACAAATAAAGAGCACTGGAAACTAAAGACCAGAGAGAAGAAAATAAAGCTCAAATTTGAAAGGCTAAATATTTTGGTAAACAGAACCATATGTATCGAGTATACATACAAACATATTTAGGTATACACAGGTAGAAAGAGACAGAACAACAACACAGCTCTCAGCCGAAAGTACGTCAACAGCAAAGGAGCGACGAAAACAGGCAGAACCCTAGCTCGAATATTTGCACTCGGCCAAGCGAGGGTAATAACCTGGCTTGTAGGCTTAACTTTGATTGGAAAAACAGGGGACCAATTAAAATTGAGTAGGACAATGCTACACGAAGAAGAGAGATTTCGAGGATACAGGGGTGTCAGTCTGTTAGTACCTCGCGAGAAAGCAAGACATTTTATAAAATGGATAAATGTGATGATGTTTTGATCCTGTGCGTGGAGGAGCATGATCTACTGGAAGAAAGTAGGGAAGGAAGAAGAGGAGAAGATTTCTTCGAATTAGTGAAGGAAGTGGAGGGTCTAGTGGGTGAAGAAATTGTGGAAAGAGAATTTCAAAAGGGCTATGCAGTACCGAGGCCTGTCAACCCCGAGAGGTTTAAGGGAGTGGAAAGGGAGTGCGTATGGGAAGTGGCATGCCAAACAGGAGAGAGGGTGCATGTCGGGGTGCAGGCAACTCCTGAAGTGGTAGATGAGACCAAGGGAGGTGAAAAAATAATTATGCCGAACGCCACCTTCAAGAGGAGGAAGCGGAATAGATGTGTGGTGAGAGGGCGTGCTACTGATATAACACAAGATAAGGAAAGGGGTATATTTATCCGACCAGCAGAGAAGAAAAGATATATAAAAACCTCGCCCACGTAGACGGACGAGTGTGAACAGGTCGACGGAAATAACAATACATTTTCTGAATTTAAAAAAAAGTATTTGTTAAAAAGGGAGGAGAAGAAAGAGAGAGATAAAGAGGAGGAAAGTAGTCGTAGAGGATGATATATACGATGAAAAAACGTATAAGAATTATGCAGAAGAGTATAAAAAAGAACAAATAAAGGAATTTAATAGATCGTGAGAGTCACACAAAATAGCTCAATGGCCGGCACTCCAGGATTCGATACGATTACTCCACCATCGATAATCCGGAAGCTGGTGGACAGAGAAGAACAAATAAAGACCCCACAAACAGTGGCAGCAGGAGAAGGATAAGCTGAAGCATCGTCGCTTGTGAGTGGTACCGTGAATAAGGAAGTGCGCCTTCGCGGAAAACTTTAAAATTCGTACGCTAAATACTTGTGCGCGACGTATGTAGCTTGTTAGGGAGTTCGGGAATAAATTTTAATTTTCTTTCGAGGATATAAATTTATTTCCGGGGGACTATGTGAGCCCCATTATTTATTGTTCGAAAATAAATCTTAAATTTTTTTTAGATCGGCAACAAAAATATAAATATTAATAAAAACTGTGCTGTGCTGAGTAAATAATAAAAATAAAAAATAAATAAACATTAATTTTTGTTTTAATTATATTTTTATAAGATAACTTTTTTATATTTTATATTTTTTATAGTGTTATCGATAGATTTATAGTTTTGTAAAATTGTGTAAATAGGATTATATAGATAGTGAGTGAAAAGACACTGAATACATTAAATGTGTATAAATTACAAATGATATGATTAGTTTCTGCGAAAATAAACGGGAGTTCATATGAATTTGTATTTTTAAATTTAATTTATTTTTAATTGAAATAAAAATACAAATTCATATGAGGGGACTATGTAACGGCCCAAACTATAGTCTCTTTAAAATTTTAATATTCGAAATATACTCGAAATTCGCACAGGCTGGTCGGCGAAAAGCAAATATCCGCACAAAGAGGAATCGCGGAGAATAAGAATGTGTGCCTACATCCATGTGAGATATGACTGATGTAAAGGGTAAGAAAAGTGGGAGTCTGGTTGCTAGGCGACGTTAGCTGTGCGAGGCCGAGCCGCCGACGAAAGTCTCTTATAAAATGATTTGGTCAGCTTAATTCAGCTACTTCCAGCTTACTTATTATTATTGGAAGTATCGGATTTAAGCGTAAATTGTTTTGATGGTATGGCACTGTGAAGCTGAATAAATGCGAGTCCTGAACTTGATATTTTATACAAATAATATATAGCATTTTATTTATATACCTATGTAAATGCACATATTTACTCATCCTATAATTTCCTTATTCCTTTATATAATTTAGGCACCTCGGGGGAAAATAAATAATTAAATATTATAATGAAAGGTTATAATATTTAAATTTAATAATAATAAAAATCACGAATCCCTACAATACATAGTTATTATGTAATATATAAAATATATAAATTTGAAATTTTCGTAAGTATTATATATATACTGTTAATCAATTTTATTAACTTTTTAAATAAGTAGGAAAAAAATTAATTTTTTTGCCCGGATAAGCAGGCAAAAGAATGTTTTTAAAAATGCGTAAATTGAACCGAAGACAAATAGTACAACCACACGAGATTAAAAAGCCTAGTAGCCCTTGGTGCACACATTATTTTTTGTAACGCATGTACTCTTTATCGTGTTTATTCGTTTTTTGTAAAAAAAATTTATACGGAAAAAAATGGAAAAACGCCTGCTGCTCGATTAGCGGGCAAAAAAAAATTAAAACCGACCGATACTCGCAGAATACACGTGGGCGGAGAAAGTCTACTTCTCACTCTTGGTACACAATATTCTATTTTCGCAATAAAGCACATTAAAATTTTTTAAAAGGTTAAAATGCAAAAACAATTGTTATTATCAAGAAAAGGATGAAAAAATACAATGCTAATGTACGGGGCATTTGGCATGGATCTTTCCAGCCGCGCGCGTGTAAGCGTTACAACGCTGACTTTTCAACTCGCGGTAAAGGCACTAGAAATTATTTAAAAAAACGCCCAATATTCGTTTCAAACGTATTTTTGCCTCAACTTTCTGATGGTGACATTAGTTTTTCAAAATCTTGACTGCATTACCTTAAAAAAACATCGGCGCGACTTTGTCGATTAAATTATCGAAAATATCAAAAAAGTCCTATTTGAAAAATATCTATATCCATGTAAAAAAATCTCAGCTTTCGGTCTAGAGTGTCAAAAAAAGATTAAATTAACTTTAAGATTAACTCAGAAGATACAGCAAGTTTTATGTTTTTTGAAGGTGATACAGGCAAAATTTTGAAAAACTCAAAAAGGTATATTGCGTTTTTTTAAAATAATTTTTAATGACGTTACCGCAGGTTGAAAACTCAGTGTTTTAAAATTTAAGCGCGAACATCCGTGCTAATCGTTCAATATAAAGTTATTTTGATAGATATATTTTAATGCCGCAAGCGATCACATAAAACCAAGTGTTCCTGCGCCCCCACTTTTCGATCTATGAGTTGAGATATGAAACGCACTTTATATGCAAAAAAACGTTTATTATAATACTAATAAAATATTATTTATTCGATATCAATAATATTTATATTTATTTTATAATGATTTATTTATTTGTAAGCCGTCACTTTTTATTTGAACTTTTATTTTAATTTTAATTTTAATTTAAAAAATGTTTTGTTGAGTATGGAATGGGGCTAAGTTATAGACTTTTCATAACATGGTTGTAAAAAAATATTCAAATTTACCTCGAATCAATGTTCTCTTTATTAGAATGATTGAGATTGGTTTTGTTCTCTTACATGTACGCATTAAATTGCAATGCGAGTCACTATTACCATATTTTAAAGTTCCTATTTGAAACACAAATTGTGCAAGAATAAAATAATTTCATGGATCTATTTATTTTATAAACATTAAACATTAAACCTCCGGAACCTACATTAAACGTTTTTCTATGCACGGTTATTTGGAAAAGCAACTTTTTTTCATTAACAAATTTTACTTTTACCCCGCAAATTTTACTTTAGTCCCACAAATTTTATTTTTGCCCTACAAATTTTGCTTTAGTCCCGTAAATTTTTCTCTACTTTTTATTATACTTTTTGTAATATATTTATCACGGTACTTTTTGATTTATTCTATGCAATACATTTCGTGATACTTTTCTCGATACTTTTCGTGTTAATAGTGAATTACGTTGATTTTTAATCAAAAAAGTAAGTATAATATTACTACATTATAATAAAAAGCCCACCGAACCACAGCTTATCATTTTTATTTATAGTGTAATCTATTTAAAAAAATTTTAAGTCTAGTTTTACAATTCTTTTTAAAATGAGATAATATTTCTTATTGACTATCACATTCGGAAACTTTTTTAAAATTAATTGGTATTAATAAAATGTAGTACTGAGAAATTATTCGTTGATTGTTTTCCTCCCGGAACCCTTTCTTTAAAGTAAAACAATGTAAACTTGAAGGGACTTGAAGACTTTCCAAAGTACGAAAATTAGAGAGTCTTCATTGCAATACTTTAAAATAAGACTGTCAGTTTTACTAAATACTGTAAAAATTTAGAAAATAAAGCAGTCTTAATTGATGAATTCAAAATAACAACATTCGGTACTTTTCCAAGTACTACATTTAAACGATTGATATTAATTTTAAAAAAGTTACAAAATGTCATAGTCATAATGGCATACTATTTCATTTTAAAGAGAATTGCAAAAATATCTTTGAAATTTTAGCGTAGAAGTTAGAATATTATACACTTATAAATTTATTATCTGATTAAAATTAATAAAGACAGTCTATTCTTATACAGTTATAAGGACAAGATATAAATTTTGAAAAAAATTATTACTAAATAATAAAACAGTCCGTATATTAGGATTAAATAAGTACATATGTTTCATTGTCGCGCTCGGCAATTGTTCGTTAACCGTAAAATATAGACTATCATCATATGATAGATTATTATCATACATTTTCACAATATGAATTTAATCCTAATATACGGATTGTTTTATTATTTCGTGATCATTTTTTTCAGAATTTGTATCATCTCATTTGTAACGTAGGATTTTGTTACTCTAATTTATTTATAACTTTCGCTCAGTTTTACCGCATTTATCAATACTAATGGACGCTAGGTAAAGCGCGGCTAGCCCTGCATGAGTCCCTTTCCCCAGAGGAAGTTCCGTGAAGTGGAAAATCAGGAATATATACTCATATAATAATTACACAAATCTCACTCTTTAAGTACCTAGGCTTTATTATAAATCACCATGTGTGACGGTCGCCAAATTTACAAGTTTCGCACAATTTACCGGTCGCTAAACAATATGGCTACGCTAGCCCACGCACGCATTTCCTGCGACGACCAAATCACCGCGTTTCCCGAGTTTTCCGAATATCGCGTAATATCCCCCTTTTCCCACACTACTATTCGTAATCTTCAAACGGGCCCGGCGCGCACTAATTCTAAAACGACGGTGTCACACCACCAACGAGTTTACGCCATTGCCTCCGAGCACATGGCGGCAATATGCTATATATTAAATTATAACTCTATCTATAAGTGCCGAGAGAAGCTCGACAATTACAGCCCACTCACCGTCGATAATTGTGGTCGCCTAGCGGTGCTCCTTGTACTCCTGGTCGCTATTACTTTCGCCGATTCTACCCTCGCTAACTATATATCCGCCGATTTTATAATAAGACTCGAGAGGTGCTCGCAACGTACGTCTGTATTCTCTAACGGGCGGGCAGGCAATGCCCAAAATCGGAGAGGGCGGAAATCTCTTCAAATTTTTTCAGCTCTTCTTCTTGACTACCTTCAGCCCACACACTTGTTGCTTCCGCCCTTTTCTTCTCGGTGATTGGCCTTGATTTTCCCTAAATGCGAAACTCAAGGTTAAGTCTGCGGCAATTTGAGTCGCTAATTTCAATTGGTCCGCTCCGCGATTGCCGCCCTGCCTACGAAGCGCGGGTAATATGAATCGCTAAATATACACGCACGGCAACCCGGCGTGTATATCTATATGGGGCGCATTCGGTTTTGTTGTCGCAGGACCATCACAGTTGGCAGCGGCGACGTGCGAGCGCCGGCCTACGCTATGGTAGACCGGCAGCTTCAGGCGGCTTGCGGCGCGGCGGCTGCTAGCTCTCCAACATGCTGTCGACAGCCGTGTCGGTATCTCTCTCTCTCTCTCTCGTGGCTACAGCCGAGATGGTGTGCCTCGAGGAAGCCGCCGCTGCTGCTGTGAATCCTCTCTCCTCCCGCGTCTGCGTGCATCGGGAGAGAGGGCGGTCGCGCGCGCGTGTGTGTGTGCGCGGGCAGTGGCTCATCATCCTCGAGAGGCGAGGGAGGAACAGCAAGTGAGAGAGAGAGAGGGTTGCGCGTACATGTGTAATGGTGTTGGTGCCATGCGTGTGTGTGTATAGGTTCGTCGTCGTTGCTCGCTCCGATTAGTCGTCTCTGCGGCGCGATCAGCTGGTGCCGCTGGTATGGGTGTGTGCATGTGTGTATCAGTCTGTGAATTTCCTCGGTCGCGACTCTCCTTGTCCTCATTTCCTCAACAAATAAATTAACATTTCCCCCCCATTAATAACAATAACTAATAAAAAATGCTCGGCTCTGGTGACGGGTGATTTGGTCGCGATTGACTGCCCGTGTTTTAATAACATTGGGACGCGAAATACACGTCACACATTATAACTGTAAACCACTTTGCCCCAAGTTGCGTACCGTATTTTTTCTAATAATTTCATGTAAGGCTCTTTTTCTTGCATGTAGAGCGGATATGGAATTAACCTTTTCGAGTCGTCCACAACATAATACGATTATAAAAATCAAACATACATGTGTATTCACATACACGGACATACACGCGAACATACACGCACACACACACGCAGACGCACGCGCACACATGTACATCCGAGTAGCCAAAAGCGACGTCCGGCACTACACATTTATGATATATATAGATATACTTTTACACAGGGTCTGGCGTCGGTTTTGGCTGCGCTGATGCACATGCATACGCACACGCACGCATACGTATGCACACGCCCAAGATACTCTGCAGAACATGCGAATGCCTAAAAATATGAGAATTATGAGTGTTTCAGCGGAGCGGGAGGAATAGATTAAGATCCCGATAGGGTCTTACGTTATTGTTTAGAGTTTCCCGACTAGGTAATAATCGGCTCCTTATTGGCTCCCTGCTACAAATTTTACTCGCGTTTAAGAGGTTATGTTTTTATGATGAGGATATTATGAGTACGTATTATATTAATGAGATAAAAATAACGCAAAAATAAATAAAAATTGGAGTGCTAATCGTGTAAAATAATGAAATCAGATTTTCTTTTTTATGCAATAATAACTGGTTAGAGAAACTGAATTTTAATCGGGATAATATTAAGGTGGTTTTCTGGTGTTTTTCTAAAATTAAATCGAAAATTTTTTTATTGTATAAACAATTACTTTAACCTTGAATTTAACTACAAAAATTCTTTTATTATAATTTGAAGTTTTTAAAGTAAAAAAAATAATTAGTTAATTAAAGACCTTTTTATAATTTGATGAGAGTCTATACATATCAATCTGTGGATGAAAGGCCTAACGACTAAAGTCCACTTTTTTCGAAAATTAAGTTTTGGGCGATTTTGGTATCCTTACAATAATACATTTTCAAATAAAAATGCAGAAAATCTGGAAAATTTAAAAGTAAGTTACTAAATATACTATTTATACATTTTTCAAACATTGTTGTAAAAGGAAAATAAAAACTTTACCCTTAATATCTCAAAAACACAAAAAGTGGACTTAAGTTATGTCTTTCACCTACGGATATCCACATATTCAAAACTTAGTATACTTATATAAACAGTAATTTTAAATACAAATCAGTAATTGTATGTCAGCTTTTCATAAAGATGTTTTCGTAAAGACACTTAATTTTTTATCGTAAATTATCATTACAATTAATAACAGTTAAAAAAATTATTATTTTACTTCTGCTTAGATAACAATTGTTCCGAAAACTGCCTAGTTGCCTGTAACGCTGTTGGATTCAGACTTATACAAACACACACATAAACTCTCACCTTCCAACGACACATTTTCTTTCCGATTACACACCTAATACATACACGACAGTATACTTTTATTTGCCTACTTAGGCCTTTGTATGTTTTGTAAGGTTAGAATATAATTTAAAGAGAAAATCAGTGCCTTATAATTTATTTAAACCTCCCTCCACAAGACAGCAAAAAACTCGCTCATTTTCTGGTACTTCGAGCCGGATTTCAACCATTCACGGCAACTCTCGAGCGACAAGCTAGTGGAGTTACTACTTGTGAATCGCAGTTAAAATTCACGTGCATCTAAAAAACACTAGTGCCTCAACCAGTGAAGTGTATCCTGGTGTCTTCACTTGTCGTTTGCTGCATATCATTCAACGCAGGAATAGTAAACATGTCATAATCAGGCAATATCTTTAGTTTTGGGCAGAAGAGGCATCGAAAAGGTGTAATTGAAAAGTGCAAGTGAAAAATTATATATCGTGCTTGATTTTGGAGCACCTCTAAATCACCGAAATTAGAATTGAGTTTCAACGACTAAAAGTCTTGGTGTGTATGTGTATAGGTCGCACCGAGCGAGTTTGTTTACATGCGCTCGCTCGACGCTTTGGCCAATTCGGTCTTTCAAAAACAACGAAAAACAGCTCTGTTTCAATTGCCTTGGAGTACATCGCCTTCACGACTGTAAGTCAAAGGGAACCTGGGCCTCTTGTCACAGTCGACATCACGCACTGCTTCATCGAAGCTTTCGAAACTGTACACCAGACACCACTCAATCTCAAGGTTTTCAACAAATCACTCAATCGCGGGCGGCGTTGACTCCAGGCGCCCCACCTCAACATGGTCTTCAGCAACCTGCAGCCGCCGAACCCTCTGTCAGTGGAAATGTACCGCAAGCTACAAAAACTGGCGTCACGTCACTCGCAACGCAAACTCCTCCAAATTGACAATCTCTCTTGCTCGCCACGGCACGAGTTTCTGTATTTTCAGAGCATTGCCGCACCTCTTATGCTCGAGCGCTCATCGATCCCTGTTCAGAGGCATCCTTCATGGCAGAGTCACTCGCCCAGCGTCTGAAGACACCTCGTCAATCTGCATTCGTGCCTGTCTCAGGCGTGGGAGCGATACCCAGCTATACAGCGAGATCAAAGGCAACAGTTGTAATTTCACCTTATTTCAAAAGTGATAATCGTTTTAGGTTAACGGCACTAATTCTGCCTCGTCTTACGGATTACGTGTCTTCTATTAGGTCGATGTCAAACACAGAAGCCTTTCTGGAAGGATTGACTCACGCCGATCCTCAAATCAACTCGACTGATCGAATTGAACTGATTATTGGGGCAGATCAATATCCCCAGCTAATGGAATAAGGTCTTCGTAAAGGCCCTGACGGTAGCCTCATCGCACAGGCAACTGGATTGGGCTGGATTCTCACCGGCTCTTCTCCCGCTTCAATCAGCGACTCACTCACCATCTCCAGTTTACCTTGCCACATTGATCTGGATCTAGCAGCCCTTCTTACTCGCTTTTGGTAACAAGAAGAAGTCGATTCGGAATAGCCTGTGCCTCTTACCAAAGATGAGCGCGATTGTGAAGATCACTTCGTTAAAACTCACAAAAGAAATGCCGATGGCAGGTATGTACTTCGTCTGCCTTTTAACTCCAACCTGCCTGATCTCGGCAATTGTAGAGAAGCCGCAATCCAAGCCTTACACCGAACCGAGCAACGGCTCAAGAAACAGTCTGAATTCTGCGAAAAATATAACAATTTTATGCAAGATTATATCTCTCTTGGGCACATGAAGGAGTTCTCAATACTCGATTCAGCCCCAAAGGGTTCGCTATCATTCCTCTTGCCTCATCATGGCGTATTTAAGACTCATGGAGACACTAATAAGCTGCGCGTCGTGTTCAACGGGTCAGTCAAACTGCCTTCCGGGCACTCAGTCAACAAGTGCCTTCATATAGGCCCGAAACTCCAGCTCGACCCATTTGCTGTGATGCTGCGCTGGAGAATTTTCTGCTACATCTTCTCAGCCGATATTGAGAAGATGTTTAGGCAAATTCTGATCGCAGAAGAAGATAGAGTGTTTCAACAAATTTTGTGGATCGTCAACTCAGTCATCACAATCTTCAACCTGTGCACGGTTACATATGGTCTTGGCCGTTCTCCATATCAAGCCATTAGAACTCTTCAACAGCTGGCTACAGATGAGGGTGCTAGATTTCCTCATGCAGCTCAAATATTGCTAAAACAGTCGTACGTATACGACATCCTTGCTGAAGCAGATACTCTGAAAGAAGCCATAAAAACTAGGCACGAACTAGCGGATCTTCTCAAGGCGGGCCGGTTCCACCTTAGCAAATGGACCGCTAGTTACCCAAGCTTATTGACTGATGTGCCTGAGGATCAGCAAGCAACTACTCAGCACATTTCGTGACCTCAAGCACAAACAATTCCAATGCTAGGTATAGCATGGCAACCTCTCCTCGATGTCTTTTGCTTTGAATTTAATTTCTCTGTGTCCGAGAAGCTCACCAAAAGAAATGCCTTATCGGTCATCGCCCAGCTATACGATCCACTGGGATGAATTACACCAGTGACAACATCATTCAAAATATTTATTCAGTCTCTGTGGCTTGATGGAGTGACGTGGGACAACCCATTGCCGTCTCCCTTGCAGAAACGTTGGAGTCTGCTTATAGAAGATTTACACTATCTTCAAAGCTTCATAATGCCTCGCTGGATCGCATCCTCAGGTGACCTTGAGCTTGATGAGTTGCATGGGTTTTCGGATGCTTCAGAACGTGCCTTCGCAGCTTGTCTGTATCTACGCACCGTAGATAAAGAGGGTAATGTAAAATGTATTCTCTTAACCTCAAAATCAAAAGTTGCTGCACTCAAGCAGGTCTCATTACCTCGTTTGGAACTCTGTGGCGCCGTAACGTTCGTACGTCTGGCTCATAGAGTCCGCCGCATCTTGTCTCTTGAACATGCACGGTGTTACTGCTGGTCGGACTCCACTATTACTCTTGACTAGATAAAGGAGCGGACCACTACTTGGAAGACGTACGTAGCGAACAGAGTTTCTGAAATTCAAACGACGCTTCCCAGTGTCGCATGGCATCATGTCTCCGGTACTGACAATCCAGCCTTCAAAAGGCATGTCTGCATCAGATTTGACAAAATCAACACTTTGGCTACATGGACCATCATTCTTAGCCAGCACTGCTTCCCGCTGGAAATCATCAAGCGATTGCAACATTCACGACCTTCAAGAAGAGGCCCTCGAGCGACAACCTGCTGCGTGCTTTGCAACAGGTGCACCACTATCGAATCCTGCTTTCATTGCAAGATTCAGCTCATTATCTCGACTCGTTCGTCAAGTTGCTCGGTGGTTACATCCCTTACTGCGGGCAAGAGCTCGTATCGCAGCTCGTCTTACAAACCGTGAGATTACTGACGAGGAACTCACGCAACTTAACGTATTGACACCAGCTCGATTATTGCAAGCCCTTAAGGCGCTAATTCACTGGGTGCAACACATTTACTTTACCAATGAAATCAATTGTTTAGTAAAGCTTGAACCCTTGCCTCGTCCAAGTCCTTTAATTCGCCTTTATCCTATTTTAGATGAACATGGCCATCTTCGAGTCGGCGGAAGATTGAGGCACTTATTACTACACCCAGATGAGAAACACCCTTTAATCTTGCCTCAACTGTCGAATCTCACAAAACTGCTGGTTCTAGATGCTCACATCAAGAAGCTGCATGGAGGTACGCAACTCACCATCAACTATCTTAGACAGCAGTTCTGGATTATTCGAGGACGACAACTTGTCAAATCGACCATTTTCAAGTGCCTTCGCTGTTGGCGACAGCGAGCTCAACCTACCACGCAACTTATGGGAGACCTCCCTCTCAAACTAGTTCGACAATTCAGGCCTTTCCTTCACTCAGGAGTCGACTACGTAGGACCAATTTATCTGCGCTTCTAAAAGGCAGAGGAGCTAAAGCCTACAAAGGTTATATTTGCGTTTTCGTGTGCCTTTCAACACATGCAGTTCACTTGGAAGCCGTTTCAGGTTACTCGACAGCTGATTTCTTGAGTGCCTATAAGCTCTGTACTGCCAGAAGAGGAATGTGCGCCTCTCTTACGAGCGACTGCAGCCTCAACTTCGTTGGAGCAGATAAAGAGCTCAGGTGCCTGTTTGAGCAAGCTAGTGCTCAGCATGAGGAACTGATCTCCTGTCTACTGATGGGACTGAGTGGCACTTTAACCGGCCAGGAGCTCTACACTTTGGTGACATCTGGGAAGCAGCCGTCAAGTCTGTCAAGTATCACCTTAAAAGAGTTATTGGGGAAGCTCTCTTGGCCTTCAAGGAAATTACAACGCTGCTCGCCCAGATTGAAGCGTACCTAAACTCACACCCGCTTCAACCCATTTCTGACGACCCAGAAGATCTAAATGCCTTGACTCCCGGACATTTCTTAATCGGTGTGTCTATGCTTACCGTCCCTGAGCCATCTGTACTTGACTGTGCAACATCACGCCTAGACAAATGGCAAATGATACGTCACATGTATGAAGATTTTTGGAGTCGATGATCCGAAGAATATCTTCAGAGACTACAACCACGACCAAAGTGGCGTAGCAAACGATATCAGGTAAAAATTGGTGACCTTTGCCTGTTGCTCTCTGAGTTGTGCCCACATTGCATGTGGCCACTAGCTCGAGTCACTGCAGTTCACCTAGGCCCGGACAGCTTAGTTCGGGTCGTGAAGGTGAAAACTGCGACATCCAGCTACACTCCACCGCTTTCTAAAATCTGCATCATGCCTCAAGAGGATGACTGTTCGCTTGTATTTGGCGAAGGCGGGCGGGATGTTTCGAAAACTGCCTAGTTGCCTCTACCGCCATTGGATTCAGACATATACAAACACACACACACACACTCTCGCATCTTTCAACGACACAGATCGACCGCGACAGTAATTAGCGAGACCCGAACGCGACCACACCTAATACATACGCGACACTATACTTTTATTTGCCTACTTAGGCCTTTGTATATTTTGTAAGGTTAGAATATAATTTAAGGCCAGGTTACTCCAAAAAACGTGATTTTTTTCAATAAATTTTATTCATAGTACAAAACATGTTGAGTAATCAATTTTTTTTTACATATGAAAGCACATATATTAAATTACTTGAAAATTTTTTTTTTTTGTTTAAATGGCGGTTTTGAAAATGGCTGCTGAAACTCGTCTGATTAGTAGATGGATGACATCATTTCTTGGAAACGAATTATCTGAAAGCAAAAAACAAAACGGTTTCATGTTCTGTATCGAATTGGCTATGGTCTCAAGCAGAATGAAACATTTTCAATGAAAAAAAACAAAATGGCGGACTTTTGAATTGTTTTACCCTTTTTTTCACTTTTAATTGTTTATAACTTTTTTAAATAATAATATTTCTGGTTCTGCTTGAGGATATAGCCAGACATCTAAAGAGTAAAATACCGTTTGGTTCGTGTCGATTAGTGCAATAGTTTTGAAATGAGAGTGTCATCCATGCGAAAAAACGTGGTTCGGAGAAAAATCAGTTTAAAGTTTTTATTCGTGCTACCGAAGGCGTTCGAGCGGCCGGATTTACCGCTTGGCGCGCACCGCTCCCCATTCTTTTATACCTGCTTCTCGGTCTTGCTGACCTTCGGGACTAATTCTATACTATTTCTACGAGTATACAGTAGCAATTTATGAAACAAAAAATTTCGATTTTTTCAAAATTGTTTGGAGTAAGCTGGCCTTAAAGAGAAAATCAGTGCCCTATAATTTATTTAAACCTCCCTCCATCGTGTGGGTCTTCGTGATGGTATCGGTCGCATGTCGGCTGTAGCACAAGCAGTGTCGAACTGGGCAACGTCAGCTGGCCTGCGCCTCAAAGTCGGCAAGACAAAGGCGATCATTTTTGGATCTGATCACAACATCAAACAGGTTCAGAACCTTGACTTGCAAGGCATTCAGATACAGACCGGCGTACACGTTCCCTTTGTCGATACAGTCACCAACCTCGGCGTAGTGATGAACGAAGGGTTGACATGGAAGCCGCAACTGAATGCGGTCAGTAGAAAAGTAAATAGAGCTCTGTATAGCTTAAAACTTTTCCGTTCAAGCACCACAGAGATACTGAGGAAGCAGCTGGCATGTGCACTGGTACTACCTCACTTAGACTATTGTTCAGTGGTTCTTCTTGATGTGTCAGGGGAGCTAAAGACACGACTACAGCGTCTACAGAATGCATGTGTGAGATACATATGTGGTGTTAGGCGGGATGAGCATATCACCGCCTACAGGAAAAAACTGGACTGGTTGGATCTGAAGGTGAGGAGGGAGTATTTTATGGGGCTGCTGCTTTACAAAGCGGTTGTCATGCGGCAGCCACCGTATCTTACTGCCCTCTTTGAAAAAAACCAGGCCAGGACTTCAAGTAGGGGTGGTATGAAAGAGCTCTCGGTTCCGGGGTCGCGCACCGATAAGGGCCTTTTCTCATTCAGAGTTCAAGGTGCGCACCTCTGGAATTCGCTCCCGAGCAGTGTGAGGTGCCTGCCATCTTTTTGTAAATTTAAAAAGGCGTTTAGCAGGCACCTTAAGCAATTACATGGTGAAGAGTATGTACAGAGGTGAGTCGAACATTTATTTAAGCTTTTTATTTATTTTGAATTATTTATTTATTTAATTTATTTATTTATTTATTTATTTATTTAAATTTATTTATTTAATTTAATTATTTATCTGGTTTATTTATTTATTTATTTAATTTAATTATTTATCTGGTTTATTTATTTATTCGACGTATTTATTTATTAATTTATTTATTTATTTATTAAATATGTTTAATGTTAGTTAGGTGTGAATGTATTTATTAGCGTGATTGTTAAAGTGTTATAAATGAGTGTGTTTTAAATTTAGACGTGATAGTATACGCAAAAATTTAGCAAAGTATGTGTATGTATTCTTTTATATTTATATGTTATCTCTATTGTATTTATTTTTTATTCTATGTATTATTTTTTGACGAAGCGTTTTCTGTGATATCTGACTGTGACTAGTTCATTACATTTAAATTTTATAAACTGATGAACTGATAAAGTGAATTATTATTTTAATAAGAAATATGCAATAAGTGAAAGTTAAGATAACAATTATATTAAATCGACTGATATTTTTAATTATAATTATAACTACATGTACATGAAATTGTAAGATTTTGTCTTTTGATGAATAAAAAGTATATCTATCTATCTATCTATCCACAAGACAGCAAAAGACTCGCTGACAATTATTTGTAATGTTTAACATATAATAATATAAGTATATACTTATAATATAAGTATATACTTATAATATAAGTATATACTTATAATATAAGTATATACTTATAACATAAGTATATACTTATATAATTATTATATGTTAAACATTACAAATAATTGTTTAAATACATACATCCATATATACAGCTCTTTTTATAATAGATACATAATTAAAATACGTACTTTATCTTACTGCTATTGCGATGTTTGGAGTAATAATAAACTAAAATTGTTAAACCTAACCTTTCAAATACGAGTAAAGTCTGTAGTATGGAACCAATAAGGACCTGATTATGACCTAATCATCGGGACCAGATCGGAATCCTTATCGGGACCCTATTTTCAGTGGGGACGGTCCCGATTTGATTTCCACTTGGGGAGATTTTTTTAACAAATGTTTATTTTGTGATTTGCGATTTTCCCCCTTGTTCTACCATTTTTAATGATAAAATAATTATAAATTTGATTGTATGTTATATGTCTTCTAGTAATTTGTATATTAAAAAAAATTATTTTGACTAAAAATCGTATCTACTGATATAAATTATATAGGAATGTTAGTAAATACTAACATAGTGTACAATTTTTTACAAAACTAATATTTATTATCTTAACCCCTTTGATAACGATTTTTTTATAATAAAGTACTACAGTTTTTTCGGTAAGTTTAAAGTACGCGTTTAACTATTCTGTGACAGTATTCCAATTTGTTAACTTTCAGTTCATGTATTTAGGCTCCAGAATATATATTCAAACGAATAATATGATTTTATGAAAGTAAAAGAAAATTAAATCAATAAAAACATAAAGGTATTACTTACAAGAATATTTTTTCCACCATAGACTCAACAAATTCTAAATATTTCTTCCATTTTTAAGCTATAACTTTTTATACTATTTTTTTTAACAATTTACAATACTTAAGTTTTTATAATTTACTTTTCCATTACATTCGATAATATCACAGTTTAAAGCTAAAAAATTAAACTTAAAATAGGTTTCGTAGATGAAAAAGTTAGTGCCCTTTAAAAAGAATTTGGTGACCGGTCGGATTGCCACTACTTCGTCCAACTCAGGAGTACAACTGGCAGCATGCGAGCAGTCTATCATAGGAGTACGACGGGCTGCGGACGAGCAGGAGCAGCAGACTACAGCACATCAGCAGGTTGCAGACCTAAAGACGCTGTTCACTACACGCAAAGCCAGCATGCGTAAATCCATTATCGCCGACAACGAACCGGAAAACTCGCAGTACGTTGACATCAGCACAGAAGAAAGCAGGTTGAAAATTTCCAAAATTGAAAATTGTGCAAGCAATATCTCGCTTATTACAGCTAAGGTTTCTTCCATGACGGCTGAGTTTAATAAAAACCTCTCTATTTTAAAATCAGTGCCAGGGCTGACAAAAGAAGTAGGGTTATTAAAGTTGAACTTGAAAGTCATGGAAAGAAAAGTATCTGATCAGAACTCTTTACTGGATGAGTTCCAAAGAAGACAGGCCTTACTATAAAACAAGAACAAAGAATTAACCAAGAGATTACTAACTCTAGAGAATAAAATGGATTACAAGCAAAATGTAAATAACAACCCTCCGGCGGTTCCAGAGATTGACTCGCTGGGCTCTGAAAAGCCCTGCGTACCTCTCTCCGGAAGGAATCGAACGCGTGCTCATTTACGTAGGCCGCAGGGATGTCGTGATAATATTAAAAACTTAGATATTGTTTTAGACTCAGTTAATGAGCCCGCGTCGAGACGAGGTTCAACATCTGCCTCTGGAGGAAGCAGTAATAGCCAAGATAGGAGGGGATGCAGTAGCAGTGCAGAGAGCGCTGAGCTAATAGTCTCTGGAATAGTCGACTGCTCTAAAGCAAAGGCTGATCCAGTAGACGTTGCTTACATCGTTCTCAGTACTATTCTGCCTCCTCTTCTCAAATATGAAATTATTAACGTTAGGCCACTTGCTTCCCCTGCAATGAGGGTCGAACCTCCAAAACAGGCGTTGAAGACAAAGGAATTAGTGAAAAAACATGTATGAATGATAGGAAGTCCATTAGACCGCCACCTTTAATTGTCCCTCTCGTGAGCAATAGATTAGCTAAGAAAATTATAGAGGCAAAAACTACATTCACACGATTTAACACCATCGATATTGATCTCTCTCGTTTGAGCGAGGAAATGTCTAAAAACTTGTTCCACACGAATATCTTTATTAATGAAGTCTTAAGTGTTCCAGCTTATACCGAGTTTAAAAGCCTCAAGTTAATAGCTAAAAGTTTCGGACTTAAGTTCGCGTGGCACAGGCATGGCAAATTCCTCGTTCGAATGGGAGAAGCAGAAAAAGTTCACACTTTCACCTCTGCGTCCGATTTGTCAACAATAGCTAATCTTCATAAAACAAACTGCAACCAAGCATCGCCACGTGCAGAACTTAGCAATAGTAACAATAACGACGATAACCTTAATAATAATATTAACGATGTTATTAATAGTAATGGTAGCAACATTGACTCAAATAATAACACTAAATCGGATTGACTAGGCAAAAACTCTGCTCGTGAGACGGACGGGGGAGTGAACAAGAGAGTGGGTTTTTTCAATGCAAATCCTATCAGACAGTGCATTGAACAAATCCGTCAACTTCTTTGCAAGAACTCCTATCACCTATTCGGAGTAGCTGAAACGTGGCTGGAAGATGAGAAAGCCAGCGATCTCATTCATATAGACGGTTACTCACTTGTGCGGCAGGATAGAAATGTACATTGAGTTGCACTGTATGTCCGCGACGGATACAGGGTTAGAACACTAGCTGAATCAAACACTGATGGACTGGACAAACCGAAAATGTCAGAGTACATTATGTGCAAGATACAGTATGGAGAAATAGAGCCTGTCTTCGTCGCGGTCATTTACAGGGCCCCTGCCATTGCATTTCTAAAACATTCGGATTTTGTCGACAGGTTGAGAGAATATTGTGACTCTTACAGTCACAAGATTATAATGGGTGATTTGAATGCAGATTTGTTGGCCGAAGGTGATGATGCAAAGTTTGTTCGCAAGCTTGCAGCTGAACTGTCACTTCAAATCGTTCAGCACGGAGCGACTCATCACACCGACACGTCGCACACATGGCTTGACACCATACTAGTGGACATTAACGACACAGTAGTAGACTACAATCACTTTGCACCAACCTGGCCAAACAAACACAACATCATTGACTTGGCCATAAACGTCCAAGCTCCTACTCTGTGCAATCTTCCCTTTACATATAGGGACTACAAAGGAATAGATCCTTTAGAAGTGCAGTCCCTTTTGTCAGGTTATGATTAGTCAGTCTTTAACGAACATCACATTGACTTAAATACATCGTTGGACTGCCTTAACTCCAACCTATTAGATGCGATTAACAACTTAGCACCATTAAAGCGAGTTACGCCTCGCATAGGCAGTCCACCCCGGATAAATGATGAAATTGATCAGTTAAATAAAAAACGAGACGCAACTTATAGACGGTACAAGAGAACTGGTGATGAGCAATTTCATATTGAGTTCATAGAATTGCGGAATAAATCTTTATCAATGACTGAACAGGATATCATATTACCAAGAAAAGTGCTAGGCAAACAGCAGAGTGACATCTGGAAGGAATTGTGCAATCTGGGTTTCCTACCTAAATCCAGGGGAGGTTTGCACGGGTTCACGGCGGAGGAACTTAATACCCACTTTGCGGGAGTTTCAATATCAACTGATGAGAATAGTGCCGAAATCGAGAACTTAGTGACATCAGCCAGTGATGAGGGTTTTAAATCTGAACATATAGGGATGGCGGATGTTATACTTGCGGTCGCGCATTTCTCCTCGCAAACGAGGGGCGAGGATGACATCCCGCAGAGTATGGTAGCAAAGTCATTGCCGGTCATTGGGCAACACGTAGTGAACTTGTTCAATTCTTCCCTGGAAACTGGTGTATTCCCGGCTCTATGGAAGAGAGCAAGAGTGGTGCCGTTAGGCAAGTATACTACACCATCGTCGACGTCGGACTTTCGTCCTATTGCACTACTGTGCTTTCTTTCTAAGGTTCTGGAAAAAATTGCTGATGACCAGATTCTAGAGCACATGACTGAAACCAAACAACTTGACCCTATGCAGTCCAGCTACAATAAGAACAACTCGACGCAGACTGCTTTACTAAAACTGACGGAAGATGTGAGGGTAGGAATTGCTAAGAGACTTGTGACTTTACTGTTACTGTATGACTACACCTTGGTTGTCAACAAACCTTGAAGTGCCCCAGGGGTCCGTGATAGGGCCCTTGCTTTTCTGTCTTTACATCAACGACATAAAATAATTGTTTCTTGAGCTTAATAAAGAATTCAAAAACATATACTATATGCAGACGACCTTTAGATCTACACCCAGATACACCCTGATAGCGTGGACGAGGGAGTGGATCATCGGATCATCCGTTCAGTTGGGGGAACCAAGACCCCGTAATAGCTTGTGTCACTCCATGCAGTGTCTGGAGCCTGGGAAAGGTATCAGGCGAGGCAACCGTGCTCCGAGAGAGCCTGATACCTCTTCCAGGCTTCTGACACTGCATGGTGTGATGCATACTCTCTCGCGGCCCGGGTTTCGTTTTTTTCGTCGCTTTTCACCGCCGAGATTCTGTAGAAATTAAGTTATACGGTTTTTTAGTTGCAAAATGGATTTTATCGTTAGTAATAAAATCGTTTTGGCTAATCTATTGGTATACATTATTATAATAATGAAAGCTATATTCTATCAAAGTTTCAGACCATAAGCTTCTAATCTGATTCTAAATCCACCATCATCTAAATAAATATATCTCTCAGTACTTATATATTTGTTAACTCTATATCTACAAATAACCGGTAAATATTTTTCTAAAATTAGAAGAGGAAAGTGGGTGTTTTTTCTTATCACCGTTTGTCACCCAGTTTGGGACGCAGAATATAGCCCGGGATGGGACACTTTAAATTATGTATATTGCTTCACAGTAACACGAAGAAAATAATTAGGTTATAGTGTTATTATAGACGTACTTTATCATTATTTGTCCCGTGGAAGTAGCAAGAAAATGTGCAAAACTCAACATCAAATGCTACTTGGAATATTTTTGCAGGAACTTTTACAAAACGTGTCTAAAAAGATAATCCATGTAAGTGCCACTCCTAATTTGTTGACTGGATCCCGTGAAAAATCGGCAAAGTAGGCGAAAACATGTCGAATCGAAAAAAGTTCACTATAAAGCTTGTTGGTGTTGGATACCTACAATATGAGTCGAAATGCGTTAATTTTCATTAAATTGTTGATTAACAAAAGCCAAAAAACCGTCAAGAAACGCCTTTTCTTGAATTATTTTTCATTTAGAGAAATACAATCCTTGTGCCTTGAAATTTTGGTATCATTAAGTCTTTATCATACATTATTAGTGTATAATAGTTTAAATTATAGTGTTATTGACCTATTAGTTTAATATTAGGCCTTCATTTCAATGCGTTTTGAGGCGCACGTGCACGGGCAGTTCTGCACGCCGCGGCCTCAGCGGCTGCATTTGATACTGCTGTTGCCGCCATCGTCGCTGCTGCGTATGTGCTTTCGCTGTTGATGCCATGCCTGCACCATCGTCGCTGCTGCGTATTTGATTTTGCTGCTGCTGCACTCATGTGTGCGATTCGTTTTAGGTGTTAGGAGGGACGAGCACATCACCCCCTACAGGGAACAATTAGAATGGACTCGGGTGGAATCTCGAAAAGCCGTTTTCATGGCTATACCAATGTATAAAATCCTACGGGTTAAAGAGCCAGTCTATCTCGAGTCGCTTTTAATGAAGAACAAATCGAAGCGTCCTGTAAGGGGTGATGCAAAAGAACTCTCAGTAACACACATGCGCACTGAAACAGGACCAAGATCTTTCCAAGTACAAGGTGCGCATTTGTGAAATTTGGCAAGAAAAAATTGTCGAGTCAGTCGTTGTGTGACTTTTGAAGTGTTCGTACAAAAAATGGATCTCGTTATTGATCTGCAGTTTTTCAAAGATAATAAAAACCGTGCGGTGCCGAAAGAAGTGGGTATAGTAGCATTGCACAAAGACTTTAGTGCGCATTGGGTTATCGCACCTAATTGTAATACCAGATTTCTGAAAAAAGATATCTTGAGACAGAAAAGTATTGCGTTCAACACGCTGTCAAATCGTGCTACTTGCAGTTTAATTGTGCACTCAACAACGCATTTAAATTGAAGAGTTGGTTAAATACACAGGGTAGTGGGGGTGAAATAACTACATCAGCAGAATTTCCCTTCTCTCCGCCCTACTATCTCTGCAATAATGAACGCTCTGGATATACTCCAGAAGCTTCGAAAAATGACATATCATGTTGTAGGAGTTTATCCGGCAGATCGAATTCCAACAATATGGGTAAAACGATGTGCTTTTGTGTTTAATACGGAAAACCATAAGAGACGTGGAATGCATTGGGTGGCGATATATGTGTCTGAGAGTGGTGATGGGTGGTATTTTGATAGTTTCGGCATGTCTCCACATATCCACGATCATGTAAACCGTATTCAGAGAAATTGTAAAAGAATACGATGGAATAATGTTCGACTATAAAGCAGTTATTCTAATGCCTGTGGAAAATACTGTATCATGTTTCTGTATTATGTGATGACTGGTTTAGGTATGCAACGATTCCTAGAAAACTTCTCATCAAACTTAAATAAAAATGATGAGATTGCAGAAAAATTTGGCAAGAAAAAATTTCAGAAAAAAACTGGCAGTCTGTAATACAATATTTGAGAAGGTAATGTGAAGTGGTGGTTAATATGAGTTTTCAGCTTACGTGTTTTTTATAAAAGTGCTACCACTGCATATTCTTATTGGCTCCCCATCAAGAAAGAAATTATTCTATTGACCTCCCACTTCTAGAGATACACTCTCATTGGTCTTACCCCTACCAAAGACTGGTAACTTTTGTATATAAACCGATGGAGTTGTAGCGCAGAGATCACAGTACTCTCGCTCTTAAGTCTAGTTAACAAGGAAGAAGAAGAAGAAGTACAGAATGGCTGGACAGAAAAGGCAAGACGATGGCCAGGACAGCCAGAGCAAGTCTCGTTGTCATCAAATCCTGCCGATGATGTTTGGACTAAATAACTCTTACGGCAAAATTATCCAGATTGGGCTGGAAAATACAGCAATTGGTTCTGACGATTTTAATCCTGTTGTACGGCTGAGTAATAGTGAATTTTACGGCATCTCCTTCCCGCTCACCAGCTGGCTACGATATCGAGAGCAGTTTGACGAGATCGACAGATTTCTCCATGCTTACGACGAGGAAGAGCTCTTAGACCATAGAATCATCATTCCTGGCTTTACAATTCGTTTCACGATCAGCTATTCGGACAAAGCTTTTGAGCTAATTGAAGAAGATGTGGATCGAAAAGAGTCTGGCGAGGCTAAGTCAAAACGGCAACGTAAGTCTTCATTAGTATTTAAACGAGTGACCTTTGACAGACTTAAGGCCTTATCTAAAATTGTTGATCATAGAATAAAGTATTCGTTAAAAGTTAAAGATGCTATAAATATTATTGTTAAAGAGGTTGGGGAATATAGTAAAGATAGTTTAATAAATAGCGAAAATTCACAATATACATATTTTACAGCTTATAATGTTGAGTGTGCGATGAGAGACTTTGATGAAACGTTAGTAGATAAGATAGATAAGATATTAAAAGATAAAAATATATATTTAGCTATAGAAGATGTTTACATTATTATTTATGAGTTTATCAATTTACATTTATATAATCTAGTCACGTACTTAAATACAACTGTATATAAGGATTCATGAATATAATTGTGAATATAATTGTATTTAGCCTAAGTATTATGAATAAATATAATTGTAAAAACATATATATATATATATATATATTTCTTCTCACTTACCCATAGTGTATCCACCGCCTATCCTAGTCATCCTTCATATTCATTCTATTTATAAGTAGTTAGGTTGCAATTTAATTCTATTAATATCTGGGGTGGGGGTAGATAGTGGAGGGAGTGAGAAGGACTTCATTAATAATAAGGTGTCTTTTGAAAAGAGGCACCTTGGCGAGCACGATTTATTCATACTTAGGAGAGATATAACGAGCAAGAGACTGTAGGTAGCCATGGCTCAGTGGTAGCGTACCTGCCTCGTAATCGAGGGGAACCCAGGTTCAAGCCGCCCTCAGTCTCGATACTTTTTTATTTATTTAATTTTTTACTTTTATTTTTTATTATTTTTTATTTGTTAAATAAAAATAATAATAAATAAAAATAAAATAAAATTTGCGCACGTGTATGTGCGTGTGTGTGTGTGTGTGTGTGTGTGTGTATTATATGCGTGTGCCCCACCAAAAAACATGTCAGTCGTCAGCCAGCTGCCGGGGAGTGTCAACACCTCAAGAGTAAGTCGCTCCGTCGCTCTTAAAATCAGAGGCACTTTGGATTGTAATGAGGTAGGGGGCCTCTCCCAAGTGCCCTGGACACCATAGCGAGTGTAGACACATACACACACACACACACATACACACGCACACACACACACACGGTTTCATTAGTAGAAGAGTTTGCAGTCTGGTGGTACTATGGGCAGTTGTCTCAAATTTCATCCTTGACCTCTCAAGGTCCAAGGTGAAATTTGAGCTGTCTGTCCTAAGTGCGACCTATACTACTTATATATGTATATATATGTATTGATTTCTATCATCATTAATAATCATTAATAAAGTATCATATAGCTATGTATAACGCTCAGAACCATAACGGAATAAGTCCATTTTCGAAATTTAGTAAACGTCCATAAAAATGTTGAATTTGTGAATCACGCCAATATTTACCTGATTTGAACTGATGAATATATATATATATATATATATATATATATATATATATATATATATATATATATATATATATATATATATATATTAATTTAGAGCTGCATGATATGTAATTGTAAAAGTTAAATGTACAAAAAAGAGTTTTATTAATTTATAACCATTGAAATGAAGCTTCGATATTACTTAGTTTAAAAATAGAAGAAAGATATAAGGCGGCTTTTAATGGATCTAAATACATTTTATTCTTTAGTAGGCGTACCAATGTAGAACTGAATATTTAAATGTATTGTTCTGTAACTACCTACAAGTTAGTCTTATTCTTCAAGATATGCGTACATACACATTTTTGCCGATTAAATATATAAACAAAAACATGGTATTTTTAGTTATAAATTTATTTAAAATAGAAGTATATTTATTTCAAGCTATTTATGGTCGAAAATTAAATTAAAAATATTAACTTTTGTTAATTAGTAAAGTAACTGTGAATTTATCAGTTACTTATTTTCATTGAATGGTTTGTTGATTATGAAATTTTTTTAATCTAACAGGTCCCATAATGTTGAGCTTGAAAAATTGTGATAACATTTTTTTTATTTAAAAAAAAATAAGTATAGATTCACTTTAAGTACAACCTGTCTGACAGAATAAAATTTTGATAATATAATTAGTTATAGTTCTTATTATCAAAATATGTATATTATATTATTAAAGACAGTTACATACATTTTCAATACAAGTTACTAAAAAAAAAAATTTTTTATTTTATAATACCGATAGTTTCTAAAAATAGCGATATCATTCTACAAAATAGTTTTGAAAATAAACAGACCGAGAGAAAGAAGATCATGTTCTTATTTTTGACTTGTCCCAAATAATAAATGCAGAAAACATTTTTGTTATTATACATATTTATATGTGACAAACATTTCAATAGTATTGACATAAAAAAGTGAAATCTGATGATTTTATCACTTTTATGAATTGCAAAGTTCAAATCAGGTAAATATTGGCGTGATTCACAATTTCAACATTTTTATGGACGTTTACTAAATTTCGAAAATGGACTTATTCTGTTATGGTTCTAAGAGTTATACATAGCTATATGATACTTTATTAATGATGATTAATGATGATAGAAATGAATATATATATATATATATATATATATATATATATATATATATATATATTCATTTAGAGCTGCATGATATTTAATTGTAAAAGTTAAATGTACAAAAAAGAGTTTCATTAATTTATAACCATTGAAATGAAGCTTCGATATTACTTAGTTTACAAATAGAAGAAAGATAGAGGATAGTCGTGCGTTGCGCGCGTGCCGACTAGCGAAAGAAAAACAAGTGAGCGCCTTGACTGCTCTACTCGATGCCTGTCACGGGAAAACACCGTGACAGCCAGCGAGAAATGTCCTGCCGTGGCGTCATTGTCTTTACCAGCGACGATCACTGCCTAATTCTCGTACGGCACGCCACCACGCGGTGATGAGCGTCAAGCTCTCTTCAGCCGCTGGGCGGCACGTTCATTCTAGCAGAAAACTTCTGTCCGTGTACGTGCGAAACAACCTCCTGCTCTCTTGCCCCACTGGCTTGCACCACGTGACACGACGAGTGCCGCATTAAATGTATTCAATTGTCCAGTAAATAAATCGGTATTACAGTTCAACTGAAAATATTGGCGTTTCTTTATTTGAAACTCTCCTCTCCTTTGGACTGCCGTCGCCTCCGCGAGCGCACCTTCAGTGCGCGTGCTGCATGATTAGCAATCGCGAGTGGAATTTAGGCCTTGTACTTGCGGACCGATTGTACGTAGAGCGTTACGCTGTACAAGGTCCGCGCGGCCACGGAAACTCAGAACAAAAAGCTAGTGTATTATTAAATATTAAATTAATAAACTTATATTAGTCAATTATGTAACTATAAAGAAAATTAGTTACTATACCGCCTATCTCAATTAGATACCTTTCAGGAATTCTGTTTTGTATAACACATTAAATGATTTATTCATGCATTATACATTGACTACGACCGATAAGTTATATGTACTTTTCATTACATTAAATAAGTAGGTAAATAATTACGTCAAGAAAGTTAACTTTCTTTTCATTAAATATAATAAAAACTGTACAAATAATTTTTTTTTAGTAAAAGTATAAAAATGTATACACTGAAAAGCTTGCATTGCTCCGTAGACAAGATAGTCGTTGTATTTCCCTGGTCAATGGAAGAATTGAGTTAAAAAGCATTTTTATCTAACAACATATTTGAATAAATCGTAGTATATTTACTTTTTATACTTTTATAATTTTATCTATATATCTTAAAAACTGAAAGAGATATCGCGCTCCACTTTTTTGTAACATTACGATCATACGGCGTCACATTTGATGATTGAAATACGTTAAATTACAAAATTTCAAAAGTCATTATCTATCGGCTTACGACATCCCAATTAAGCTGTAGCGATGATGTACCTGGAGCAGTGAAATGTTGCGTCTGTCCTTCTAATGTACTTGCATAAGGTGAATGATGTGTCTGTACTTCTAATGCTCCTATATCAATTGACTATTGTGGGTGATCCTGATCGGGAGATACTTCTAAAATTTTAAACATTTTTTATATAACTTCTGGTTAAGGGGGCAGACCTAGGTTAAACCCCAAAAAAAATTATTTTTCACGAGTTCAGAGAACTTTTTATGTTTAAAAGAAATCATTCTGAAAATTTTTATACTATCTAAACACAATACTACTTTTTGTAATACATATCAAAAAGAGAAGAAAGTTCTTTTAATAAATATGGTATTAAAAATAATCATTTATTATGATGTGTAGGATCCAGATTCTGTTGTTTTACAGCGGTAAAATTTAAGATAGTATTGTGTTTTGATAGCATAAAAATATTCAGAATGATTGTTTTAAACATAAAAAGTTCTCTGGTCTCGTGAAAAAAAAGTTTTTTTTGGGTTTAACGCTGGCCTGCCCCCTTAAGAACTTATTAATGGAATGTATATGAATTTTGTACATTATATTTATAATTTGCAAATAATATAAAATTACAATATTATCTATAATGTAGTAACAAAAAACGTAATATGTATGTAAGCATGTATCTTTTTTCACTTTTTTAGATGTTTTCGCTTTTTTCACTGTTTTGCCTTTGCGTTTAATACTTTCTTTTTTTTGCTTTTTTTTTAAATGGTCGATTCAAAAAACATCCAAAAATCTTTAAGTCATCGCTTTAGTTATCATCCTCATCATCCTTATCATTCTCATCATCCTCATCATCGTCATCATCGTCATCATCATCATCATCATCCTCATACTCATTAGTACTGTCTATTTTAATGTCATCCATCATCTTCGGACCAACAAAATCGGAAACATCGAAAGAATTCCAAAATGATTCACTGCTATTTTTATGTAAAAATAAAACATTTATAATAAGCAAACATAAAAATTGTTTAAAATGTATATTAAACATACGAAATTTGTCAATGAAAGAGACACATTTTCAAAATAGTTGTTTTACTTGTTAAATTAGTAACTAGTCTGTACTGTAATAATAGTTGTGTACATTAGCCAGAGAAACTGAGAATTTACTTTATTTCCTTGGGGAATAAAGTATATAAAAGGGAATAATGCTACATTCCTCCCGCTTTTATAGGTCAATAAAGTGGCCATTGCGGTTGAGTCGGGTATAAAATATATTATATCCTGTCTATACAAAAACTCGTACATACCCTACTTAATAAAGTATTCCAGTTTTACTGTCAATTCTAAATTGCTATACTTGTGGAATTTAAGATGTTCAAATAAATCCTACATAGCAGCGCTATACTAAAATGTTCTCTTTTTTTGTTAAAATTGCGCACGTTTCTTTTAAAATATACTTATAAATTGCTTTTAACACTTTTTTACTCGAGTGATTTAACAATTGAAAGATAATTAACAATAAATGAGACATTAAATGTAATATAACCATACACGATCGATTTATTAATAGAATTATACTTACAAGTAAAAGTAATTATCTTTACGGTTTTACGGCTTTTTTAGCAGGTTCTATACTGGTCTATTAATTTTCAATATTAACTTTTACTTACCAAACGGTGCCAAAAACCACGAACAAGGCAAAGCAAAGATCAGTCGATTTCTGCCTCTCTCTCAGTATCCCTCGCTCTTGCTTCTCTCCGTCTCACTTACTCTTTCTCGTCATAATCAACACCGGCTCTGACAAGTTCTGCACGCTTTTGTTTTTCACAGTATAAGGTACATATGAAAAATAATAAACAAATCAAAACAATAGACAGCCGGTGTCTCCCTCTGTCTTACTCTCCCTCGTCACATTTACTTAACACTGGACCGGACGAATTCAACACATTTTGTTTGCCAATTGAAGCTGTTAGCCGGTACGTTGCTATACAAAGTCATTAAAAAAGGATATCTTTCATCTACTATATTTGTTTTTGATCGTTTATCTTTTCTCAACACGCAAAACCTACGACATGCCTGGGGGACTACCTTTGGAAGAAAAACAAGAAATAATGGAAACCAGCGAGAACAAGTAAGTACAAACAGTATTAACTATCAACAACAAAGTAAAGAAAGAAATTATGTTACTTTTTTATTATGATATTATTATTATTATATTGTAACCTCAAATTATACAATCTATATTTTTAAAATAATATAGTCCAGTAAACGAAGGTCTGAAATACACTTTTCACTTCAAGCTCTGCAATGTGGATATTTAGTATCTTTAGTCAAATGTATCATAAGTACATTTTTTTTAATATAATAAAACCTTGAAATCGACAATTCGATCATGTTGGCTCTCAAAACCTTGCGGAGCCCAGGAAATATAGAGATTTATATTCTGGCCAACCAAAGAGAACTAAGGATTATAGAAATTTTTTTTAATTTTTCCGTCATATTTTGATAAAATGTGCTTTATCGAAAAAAGGAATATATGATGATTGACTCTTTTTTACCATAAAACTTATTAATAATTAATTTAAAATTTAAAAGTATATCTGTCCCCTGAAGCTGTTGCAACGCCATTACCCTACCATCCAGAGCGGACGGGTGGGTGCCTATCACCACTACACAGCGCGTCCTCAGGTTGCGGATAGAGGAACGACCCCTGAGAAAGAGGTTAGCTGCGAATAAATTGAATAAGTAGTCGCGGACAGCCGATAGGCCCAGACGTGGGTGTGATGAGCCCGCACTGGCGAACGCATTCATCTAGAAACACTACACAAGCACCACAACAACTACAAACACTATACAAAATCTCCTATCTTACTTTTTTCCACTAGCTTACTCTGTAATCTATCTCTTTTACCAAACATTTCAAACAAAAAATGGGCCAAAAATCCTGCTGTCGTGGAGGGGATGTGTAGAATGATTCGCCACCTGGTCTTACACGGCAACGAAGCCAGCGAAGGCGCGCTGCCTTGCAGGGGGGCGTTAGGATATGAGAATGAAACCGAGTGTGTCTGACGACGAGTTGACTATGTCCTCGTCAAAGTCGGAAAGCTCTCATACTTAGTTCTAGGGAGGTATGAGGGTTATCACCCCTAGACGGATGGACTCACCTGCGATCGGAACAGGATCCAAAATGGGCAGGTTTAACTTACTATCATGGCTCAAAGAAAACAAAACCAAACCAAAACAAAAAGGAACTTAACGGTGGGAACCTGGAATATACGTAGTCTACACAGAGCGGGCGCGTTCCGGGAAATCATAAATGAAACTAAGAGGTACAATTTAGATTTGGTAGCAATACAAGAAACCCGATGGAAAGATAACGCGATGCTAGGATCCAATAACTTCACCTTTTTATAAGGGGGCGCGAGCGGGCATTCCCTAGGCACCGTATTTCTTGTTAACAAAAACATCATACATTTCGTTAAAAGTTTCAATTTCGTGAATGACCGACTCACGTATATCATCATCGAAGGAGCGTGGTATAATTACGTCGTTATTAACGTCCACTGTCCTACGGAGGAAAAAGAGGAAGAAGTCAAAGATCTTTATTATGAAACTTTAGAGCAATTAATCGACCAATTCGCGTCTTACAACACCAAAATAGTAGTGGGGGATTTCAATGCTAAAATAGGGAGAGAGGAAATGTTTAGGCCCACTATAGGCAAAGAAAGGCTGCACGAAACCAGCAACGATAACGGTATTAGGGTCATAAATTTCGCGGCCGCAAAAGATCTTATAGTCAAGACCATGTGCTTCAAGCACAAGGATATACACAAGGCAACGTGGACATCGCCGGACGAGGCCACGCACAATCAAATCGATCTTTTTCTAATTGATAAGAGGCGCCACACCAATGTACTCGACGTAAGGACTTATAGGGGGGCGGATTGCGACTCGGATCATTATCTAGTAGTGGCCAAATTAAGAGCCAGATTAGTAGCCGGTCAAAATAGTAAGCGATCGAACAAAGTAGAAACCTTTGATATTGGAAAACTACGAAGCGGGGTAGTGCGGATCAAGTACCAAGTAGAAGTTAGCAACCGATTTCAGGTGCTCGAGGAAACGGATGCACAGACGGAAGTAGATGACGATCCGAACAGGTTATGGGGGGCTATCGAAAAAACTATAAAAGGGGCCGCGAACGAAGTACTGGGTAAGAAAAAAAGCCCGAAGAGCAAACCATGGTTTGACGAAGAGTGTGAACTCTGGTTTGAAAGGCGCAAAAAGGCTAAATTAGATAGCGTACACAATGAAAGCGGTAGGGCCGTAGAAGAATACTATGATATAAGAAAGCAAGTGGGTGTGATTTACAGAAACAAGAAGCACGAGTATCAGAAAAATGAAATTAGAAAAATAGAAACTAATAGTAGGGAAAATAATCCGCGCGAGATGTACAAAGGAATAAACGCCATTAGGAAGGGTTTTCAGAGTAGATCGCAGTTAATGAAAGATAAGGACGGGAACCTCGTGACAAGCGAAAATGAACTATTGAAATTATGGAAAGACTATTTCGATAAGTTATTAAATGTGCATAAAAACTCCGAGGAAATGGGAGACGAAATCCACACTGCTGAACTCCATATGGACGAAATGACCTACAAAGAAGTAGAGGCCGCGATTAAAAAGCTAAAAAACAATAAGGCCGCAGGAAACGATTCTATACCAGCTGAACTACTTAAATATCGGGGCACCGCGCTTACATCTAAAATTTTTGATCTTGCATGTGCTATTTGGAGAAATGAAACAATACCAGAAAATTGGAAAGAATCCATAATCATACCGATCTTTATAAAGGGAGATAAAGCAGACTGCAATAACTACCGGGGAATCTCACTTTTAGCTACCTGCTACAAAGTTCTATCAAACGTAATACAGGCCAGACTCACACCATTCGCGGAAGATATAATAGGAGATTATCAGTGTGGATTCCGGCGCAGCAGGTCGACGAGCGATCAAATGTTTACCATAAGACAATTATTAGAGAAAAAGTGGGAATATTGCGAAACAATACACCAGCTATTTATAGACTTTAAGAAAGCGTACGACTCTGTCAAGCGAAGCAAAATGTATGAAATCCTAGTGCTCCTTGGCGTACCAAAAAAACTCGTAAAATTAATTCAAATATGTCTGAACGGAAGCACTGGAAAGGTCCGAGTAGGCGGTAATGTATCCGAATCGTTCATGATACGCGACGGTTTGAAGCAAGGTGATGGACTTTCAACGGTACTCTTTAACTTGACGCTAGAGTAGGTTGTTAGAAAAATGCAGGCTAGCGATCTAGGCGCAACACTCAACGGAACAACGCAGATTTTAGGCTATGCGGATGACTTGGATATAGTGGGAGATAATGGTGAAACGGTGGCGAGAAACGCGGAAATCCTTATAAATGTGGCTAAAGATACGGGGTTAAAAGTGAGCGAATCAAAAACGAAATATATGATCATGGATAAACTGGGCATTCGCGAAGGAGAGGGCGATCTCAGAGTCGGAAATTTCACTTTTGAAAAGGTTAGCGAATTCAGATATTTAGGTACAACTATAAATAATCGAAACGAAATTAAAGCCGAGATTAATAAAAGACTTCATTCGGATAATGCCTGCTTCTACGCTGTGAATAGATTACTTAAGGCAAAGCTACTGTAGAATAATGCCAAAATAAGAATATATAGGACTATAATAATGCCGGTAATCTTGTACGGCTGCGAAACCTGGGCGCTCACTAAAGTGGAAGCAAATCGTTTTAGGGTATTTGAAAATAAGGTTCTGCGGAAAATATACGGGCCAAAGAAAGATGAGGAAACTGGGGAGTGGAGGAAAATGACGAGCTACATAATTTGTACGTGTCGCCAAATATTAACAGAATAATAAAATCACGGAGACTGAGATGGGCAGGGCACGTGGCAAGAATGGGCGACGATCGTACGGCAGACGTAACTGAAATTGGGCGGGAGGGCGCGAAATGGATGGGGTTGGCACAAAATAGGGAAACATGAAAGGCTTGCGTAGATGAGGCGATGAACTTATGAGTTCGAAACGCCACTTAAAAAAAAAAATCTGTCCCCTGTAGGATAATTACTATTAATTGTAAAGATAATTACTTTTACTTGTAAGTATAATTCTATTAATAAATCGATCGTGTATGGTTATATTACATTTAATATCTCATTTATTGTTAATTATCTTTCAATTGTTAAATCACTCGAGTAAAAAAGTGTTAAAAGCAATTTATAAGTATATTTTAAAAGAAACGTGCGCAATTTTAACAAAAAAAGAGAACATTTTAGTATAGCGCTGCTATGTAGGATTTATTTGAACATCTTAAATTCCACAAGTATAGCAATTTAGAATTGACAGTAAAACTGGAATACTTTATTAAGGGGGGGGGGGGAAGTTATTTAAATTTTTTTTTCGTATTTTTTTTATTTTTGAAACTGAATACGTTGTATCTCAATAATATTGTGTAAAAATGTCTAGTCAATCGGAGCAAAATTGCAGGTGTTATGAATATTTTCCTACCTGTTGGATTTTCATACCTGCTCGGTTCGAGCGCGCTATTGTTACATGGCAGCTGCTACGCTCCCTATATTATACCGAACCGTTCCTCCTCCTTTCTTTTATAGAAATTTGAAGACAAGTATAAACATGCTCATATCTGTACCGTATATTTAGTCAGTGTAGAGAATATAATTTAGTTTAGCAGTCAACTTTCTATCAAACAGTCGTATACGTGCGCTCCAATTTTTCGCATCATTTTCGTGAAGTTTTGTGGAAAATTATTGCTACAAAACCAAAAAAAGTTAAAAGATGTGATAGAAAATCAAGTGGTTCAAGGTTATATCGATCTAGAAAGATTGTACCGCCGCAAAAACGTAAAAGAGAAGACATTTCAACAAGTAGCGCGTCAGCTAAAAAAATAAGAGTGACCGTTGAACATCAAATTAAGGAGGATCTTGAAAAACACTATAGGATAATAGATTTTCTATTAGTCTTTTCAACAATTTCTACGCTAGTGAAGTGTGTAAAATGTGATGGAAAAGTAAATTTCCATTCGACTAATCGAGAAGGCCTTGGATTTAATATCAACGTGTCGTGCGAAAGCTGTTCCGTGATTACAAATGTTCCGTCTAGTGAAAGAATAAACTCCGGTGCTTACGAAGTTAATCATCGGTTTGCTTTCGTGATGAGGATATTAGGCCTTGGATTATCTGGCTGTGATAAGTTTTGCGGCTTGATGGATTTGTGTAATAGCTTTTTATCAAGACCGACGTACAATCATTACATGAAAAATATGTGCTCGACTGTAAGAGAAGTAGCGAATCGATTTTTTTTATCTGCTATAAAAGAAGAAAAATTTGCTACAGCGGACGAGAAGAATACTCAAGATACTGACGAACTCTCGGTATCAGGCGACGGAACATGGAAAAAAAGAGGCTACTCATCTTTATTCGGCGTCACATCGTTGATCGGTTACTTCTCAGGGAAAGTTCGTGACATTCTTGTCAAAAGTTCATACTGTCACGAATGTAAAACTTGGGAAAGTAAATTAAATTCTGCCGAATACGAAGAATGGCATGAACACCATGTAAATGCTGGAAAATGTAAGTCAAATCATACTGGTGCAGCTGGAAATATAGATCAAGCCTATCTATGAAGATCTAAGCAAAGATGCTCTCCTGGAGCGATGTGTCGGAGGCTTCACGTAAAACAACAATGAGAGTTTGAACCAACTTATATGGCAAATCTCACCAAAGCACTTGAGCGGAACCTCTGTGATAGTTGAGATCGCGGCTTATGTGGCAGCCTGTGTCTTCAATGAAGGTTCTTTTGCTCTACTATCCTTCATGCAAGACATGGGAATCAGTAGTGGATAAAGCGCTCATGAATGGGCGCGATCAACTGATCACATTCGTATAAACCGAGCAGAGCAGGAAGCTGAAAATCAAACTAGAGATTGCAGGATTCGTCGTAGACAGGAGCAAAAAGATGCTTTAGACATCATAGATGACAGCAACATCCTCTATGGACCTGGCATCGATGATTCAGTGTGAGGTAAGCCGATCTCGCTTATGAACGTTCTATTCCAAATTATTTAGTGTTCAAAACTTTAAAGCGTTTTTCCCAAAACGCAAGTTTTCAAAGTCGGTGCCCATCATAACTTCAAAACTATTGCACCGATCCTTTCGAAATTTTAAACAATATTTCTTTACATAATTTATGAGGTAACGCTGGAGTTTTTTTCCAAATTCGTTTATATTTTTCATTTTACAATAACAAATTAGCCGTTTTTTTGGCAAAAATCGCGTTTTTTCATATAAAGGGTTCCCGCAAAGTGAAAAAAAGAAATTTCGAAAATCCCTCCCAGCGTTACCTAGGAAAAGCAATTATCTGACGAACGAACTTTGGTTTTTTGATTTCAGATGATCCAGCACCGAGTTATGAGGAGCACCGCAATTCAACTTTTTTCTGAGACGCTTCCGAATAATTGATGCCCTTGCCGTATTTTTCAATATTTTTTCATGAAAATATTCCACAATATTATTTAAATGGACTATAATAATGTAACATTGGTTTTAATAAATAAATTTTAACTGAGTCGTGAAATAAAAATCACAAAAATGTGATGCCTTTTTTTGCACAAATTAACTTTACCCCCTCCCCCTTCAGTAGGGTACGTACGTGTTTTTTTATATATAGGATTTAATATATTTTATTCCCGACTCAACCGCAATGGCCACTTTATTGACCTATAAAAGCGGGAGCAATGTAGCATATTATTCCCTTTTATATATTTTATTCCACAAGGAAATAAAAGAAATTCTCAGTTTCTCTAGCTTTCTCTCCTTTCCTTGAATATTGATGTATTTCTTTCTATATTAATATAAATTTTTAATAAAGAGCAATAAAGTGGCCATAGTTAAGTCAGAAATAAAATTCCGTATTCAACACGGAAATATTCCTTTGTTACAGAATGTACACTGTCTGGAACAAGTAGCTGAATTTCGAACATGTAGTAAATACTCCCCGCGAAATTCAAAGTTATTTGTTCCGGGCAGTGTACTATTTCTGCTAACAGTAAAGATATATAAAGTCGAGTAACAACGTAGTTGCAACTAGAAGCTCAGTATAAACGGGCCCTTATTAATTTGCTGAATTCATAGAAATTAATATTAATTTATTGATATGTGCTTACTTCTTTGTATAAAACCAAAAAATACAGTTATAAGTAAATTCTATTATATTCGACAGCATCTTCAAAATGATGGCATTACTTCTTCAAATAGTTTTGGATGATGAAAATGCAGTTGTTTATCGAAGAAATGAGATGATAAGAAAAATAATGTTGAGAGATATGAGTAATCCATATGAAATTGGAGACGAAATTTTTCGCCAGCACTACAGGTAATTAATGCAGTTTTATACCTTAAATAAATATGTATAATTTTTAAATTCATAATAAAAAAGTCATATAAGTAATTTAATGAAAATAATGTTTGTACTATTTACAGTAAACTAACTATTTTTCATTTAGAATTACCTAAAAATAACGTAAACATAAAAATTTTAATTTTTATTCTGTTAAATTAACATTTTAAATAATTAACTTTTTCGAATGCAATAAATATCTGTTAATTCGTTAAAGTCCTTACAAAAAAGTTAATTTGAAAGTCGGCGCGTGTAGAATGAAACTGTAAATTATACAATTATTCGGCTTGTTTTCATGTACGCTTGCCGGACAAAATAACTGTGAATATGAAAGGTTTGATTTTGAAAGGTTATGTAAATATCTTCAACCATATGTCGAACTTATGTATTCGGTGGGAAGTACACTGAAGGTTAAAAATATCTTATCGAACGATTTTGAAATACTCGAACAAAATTCTGCGATTCACTGTAGTTAACCAATAAGGATGCTCGATTTCAAAACATTCGACCAGAATATATTCACGTCGAGTGTACATAGGGATAGGGAACCGAATTACCGTGCTTCATCCCATTACCGTATAGTACATTAATTTAAGTGCGTGAACATATACCTAAATATATATATACACAGCTTTCTCGCCACATAAGTTTTTTTTTTGCAAAATTTTTTTCAGGTGATTGTTTTACTATTCTTTGATTAAGATAAAACATATTTGTACAGCAACGCAATGCCAATATAATATATCCAATCAATAAATACTCGCAAAGAATAGCTCGACTAAAAAGATTTATATATAATCTTATATAATCACATATAGTTATATAAAATCTTATATGATCACATATAGTCATATATTCTTATATGATCACATATAGTTATATATGAAATTTTGGTAAGTTGCTTAAAATTTTTTTAAAATGATGACATTAAAATTTTTTATATGTAATAATATATAATCATATATAGTTTTATGACATCATGTATAATCATGTATGTGTATATTCGAGTTTTGAGTGCATAATATTATATATGAACATATATGAACATTTACAATTATGTATGAAAATATTTCATCATAAATGATCATATATATTACTAGCGTCCCCCGTCGCGGCTTCGCATAATTATGATTTTCTGTTTCATTTGTAATAATAAATCAATAAAAAATGTCTTAGTCTAAAACTTCTATGTAAACTACGTTAGCGACGTTGCCTTTTGGAGGTAATATTACCAGATTACTGGCGGAGCCTACCCTAGAACATCCCACATAAAACTGTCCGTGAGAGAAACAGTTTTCTATCTAGTCGATGCCAGCCATTTTCAATGACTGCCCTTGAGATTTGTTGATGGTCATAGCAAAGCACAACTTGATTGGAAACTGTATTCTCTTAAACTCAAATGGATAGTCTGATGGGATTAGAGGTATTCGCGGAATAAGAACTGATAATCCGCGAGCACTTCCAGTGATTATTGTAGCTTCTATAACATTTTTACGAAGAGTTTTTATTTGTAGTCTAGTTCCGTTACACAATTTAGGAGGACAAAGATTTCTCAGCAACATTATTGGCGCTCCAACTTTGAGGTTCAATCTATAAGGTGGAAACCCGGGTGGAATCAAACTATTTAAAAATTCAACAGGGTAGTGGACAGCATCATCGGTTTCAATAACAAAATCAAATGATTTATATTCAGCAATCTGTTCTTCAAAAGCATTCAATAGTAGCTCATTAATGGTAGCTGCTTTATCATTTTTTGGCGTTAAAATAGCTCGCTCGCACAACCAATCTATGGGTTTATCTTTTATATTATTCAAATCAGGATATATCTTGGAAAAAAGTTCTGATAATGTGGTGACTACCGTACATAAATTTGATGGAATAACAATCTCATCTTCTACGGACGGGAAAGTTCCGTTGCCTATTTGGAGTAGTGTTTCTGCGAAAATTCCGGCAGATTCATCATTATTTAAATAAACTCTCATATTTGTGTGCAGAGAAAGTTTTTGAATATGAGGTCATAAATATAACTTCTTTATGCAAGAATTCACTTCATCCGCACGTGTACCTCTAGGTACAACAGGCAATGTATGCCGGAAATCTACAGCTAATAGAATAGTGACTCCCCCCATCAATCTATCATTTCCCCTTATATCTTGCAATGTTCTATTGAGAGCCTCAAATCCACCTTTATGGGCCATTGTGCATTCATTCCAAACTATTAACTTACACTCTTTCAAAACTTGTGCCATATTAGACTGTTTTGAAATGTTACAAATTGGTGTCTGGAGTTTATTTAAGTTCAAAGGTAATTTAAAAGTAGAATGAGCCGTTTTACCTCCTTGCAGCAATGTAGCTGCAATTCCTGAAGAAGCAACAGCTAAGGCTATACGGTTGTGTTTTCTTATTTTCGAAAGTAAAAGATTAATGAGGAATGTTTTACCGGTTCCTCCAGAAGCATCAAGGAAAAACATTTGACCGCTACTTTTCTCGACGCTTTCTAAAATTATTCTGTAAACGTGAGACTGTTCATCGTTCAGTAAAATTTCGCTATCAGTTATAATTTGTTCCAGAGCATTCGTATCGTAACTGATTTTTCGAATATAGTCTCTGTTTTGTAGAGATAACTCATCTCTAGATGGCTGAGGTAGACCATATTGCTGCAGACATTGACCACCCATTGACAACAAACTATCTTCCAGACATACTAAGCATTTATTATAAATTTTACTCAACATTGAGTTGATGATCCCATCTTGTAAGTGAGCTTCCATTTCACGCCGAATATCTTCTGAAAGATGATCTTTGTACTTTTCCCAAAGACTTGAAGCATCAGATAAATGACAAAATAAGAACATAACCGCAAACAAATTTCGCAATCTGAGTGGAGAGTCACAAAGTACTGCTTCTTTCAAAGTTGCATCCCAGTGCTTTTCGTCTTCTAATAAACCTAAGGCTTTACACGCTGCCTGAAATGTAGGTTGTACAATGCCATCAACAGTTTTCAATTCCAAAAAAGATTTTGGACCTCGAACTTCGTGAAGCAAAAGGCGTAGATAATAACACTCAGAGTTATTAGGGTGGATGGTATATACTCTACCTAGAGCCGTATCTTTCTTTACTTCAGGCCAGCCACTGACATCATCCCCACGTTTTCTTCTTTCAAATTTATTTTTCTTCCATGTGTAATAAGATGGAGCTTCAACGTAAAGAAGCGTTCTTGCAAAACTATCTACCTGGCATAATTCAAAAAATGCAAGAAGTGTAGTTTTGGAGGATGATTTATGATATTCCTCAAGCGATTAGAATCTTTTTGATCGAAGTAGACGCGTTGATCATTTTCTAAATGAACAGCGAGGTGAAAGACTGTTGGAAATCTTTCATGAATAGGGAAACTTAAGATTCTCCATACTGCCTCGGAACTACTGATATATCGACCACTTTCATAAATTTTAACTTCGTCTTTTTTATCTTCTATAGCGAATACAGCCTGATCACTGCCTTTGGTGATATATTTACAAACATACTTTATCGATTTAACAGAGTTGCAGTATTCCACATTGATATGAGCTTCAAAGATCCGCGAAAGAACAGGATTGTATGGTACGACCCAGCAGTTATCAATGGTGATGCCATTGATTTCAACAATAAAACCACCATCTTCCGGTTTCCTACGTCGATATTTTGGGTATCCATCATCTCCTGTTTGAGTTTCTTGCAGAAATTCTTTAGGAAATTTTTTGCTGCAACAACCTTCTTTCATGCAAGGCGACCTGTTATTTAAGCTACCGCAAGGTCCGTGGATCATGTTGGCCTTGACGATTTCATAAAGAAGAGGATCTTCGGCTGGGTCTGGTATTTCTGCGCTAATAAGATCATCTATCTGATCTGGCGTGAAACGTAGTTTAAGCCACAATAAAATATGTATGTGAGGTAAACCTTGCTTCTGCCATTCAACAGAATACGTGTAACATTTCATTTCTCCAAATAATTCACCCTTCGTTAATAATGCTATAAGCGATTTCACTTTCAAGTGGAAGACCCTAGCTATGATATCATGCCGGTCGTAAGACTTTTGGCCATGTAGTAATGCTTCTGTAATGTCGCTCCATCGGGGATTACACGTAAATGTTATAAATAAGTCCGGACGACCAAAATTGCGGACGTACGTCATAGCATCCTGGGCCTTTTCATGCATATACCGTGGTGATCCAGTAAAAGACGATGGAAGCACTACCATCTGACCTAGTTCGGCGACATCGGTATCTTGTCTTCCAATAGCATCTTTTAGGTGCATATAATTCTCTACTCTAAGTTGCGCCTGGTTGTTCCGAATAAAGTTTAATCGTTCTGTTTCAATTTTCGCGTACATATCTACTAAGAATTGATTAAAGAGAGATCGACAGTACAGTAAATGGTTGATCTCTGTTTCTCGGATCATGATGCGGTATGAATAGAAATTCATTGCAAATACTGTTTTTTTAAGAGGTAAATTTGTTTTTGGATCGATCTGATAAACATCTACAGAGTAACCGTCCTCACCCCGGCAAAACAGTAAAGGATACTGTAAGGCATCATACGAACGATGCACCTCATTTATTTTTTGTAACTTATCATCATGACTTTGTAATACAATATCCCTTTTTTCAAACTGCTGCTCAACTATGACCAATGCAACTTCACTTGCTGCTGGAGCATTATATCGGCCACGATGAGCATTGGCTGGTTTCCTATCAGCATGAATTACAACTTCGAAGTTTTTACAATTTTGAGGTATTTTTTCGAGGGTAGTCTTCAAATCATTTATGTAGGAGTTATAACGATGCAACATCGTCTGCAGTTGTTTTACCAGATCCTGGCGTACGTCGGGGATGTGACCAGATCTTATACGTACCTCTCTTTCATCCTCTCCAACAAAATAATTCTGTAGAAATTGAGGATTTTGTTGGGGCAAAGGTTGTAGACCACCAATTAAATGATACACTTGACCTTATACTTTGAAAGTAGACATAAATCCATGTTCCTTGATTTGTTTGGCTCCGAAAGATGTCATTTGCAAACAGCTATTATATTTTCTAATCCTGTCCATGAAATGTACATCGTCCGGGTGAGAACCCATGATCAAACTGAAAAGTGGTTCGGGAAGACGCAAAGTAGGTGGCAGTTGCACTTTGCCAGCACTGCAGCACATTCTGGGTGGCTTAGTTTTATACTTTAAAGCGCCACAGTGTTTGCATTTGTGACTCATAGTGCCGATGGATACAGTTTTATCGGTTTCATATGATATCTCTGGATCGTATTTCATTCCGGAAAGAGCTTTAATCTTCCATGGAAGTAAGCGCCTTTCTGAGCGTAATCCTGGACGGCTTTGTTCATAAACACTAACAGCGGCTCTATGAACTTCCGGATGATTTTGCTGGTAAGAAGAAGCAGCGGCTCTATGAACTTCCGGATGATTTTGCTGGTAAGAAGAAGCAGCGGCTCTATGAGCTTCCGGATGATTTTGCTGGTAAGAAGAAGCAGTGGCTCTATGAGCTTCCGGATCATTTTGCTGATAAGCAGAAGCAGCGACTCTATGAACTTCCGGATGATTCATCTGATATTTTTTAGCGGCTCTTTTGAGTTGATTTTTCCTTACGTTATTTGTGAATCTTGCACGACGTTTCTTATTACGCTTAGCAGAACTGGATATTGGATGAGAAATTTCCATACGATTTGCGGGACTCGGTATTTTATCAGAAATATTTTGAACAGTTGTAGCGTCATTGCAAGGTAAATAAACATCAAAATGTCCGTTTGAGAAGTCTAATGTGAAACGAAGTCTCTTAATGGGACTTCCTTCTACACCGAATCTTTCATACAGATGTCCATTGCGATATACCTCAAAAGTGAAACCAAATATTTGTGCAGCAGCTACTAACTCGCATAAACTTCCATAAGTGGAATGTTTTAACATATCGATCGAGTATTCCTCAGAATTTCTATAATTATTTCCTATATCATCATGAGACATGATCGAAAAATATTGCCAATTGTTAACAATATGATCTACAATCTAAGTACGAATCTCCCGAGACAAAACTTGAGTGTCGTACAGATGAAAAGATATTGCATTGAAGAGGCAAGCACCATCCGCCAACATGGGAACTACTTTATGTGGCGTCATAACGCCATTTATGCTCAATATTTCCACAATCATCGTGACAACGCAGGAAAACCGTGATATTACTCACAATAGGCTAGAGTTCTCAGACTCCTAATGCCTTTTAAAGGCTTCATCGCCTCTATATATAATGAGACTCGATTATTTCTCTTGTGGTTGAAGCTCAGCGTAGCCATCTAGCGACTCTTTATCGGTATTACATACTTTAAAATTCATGAGAGATATCAACACTGCAGGTTCCCTTCGTATTATCATTTCGAAAGTTGCGACACGGAAACAGTCTCGTTCTGTTATACTGAAATTTTTTTCTCTGCGAAAATTTAGTAAGAAATGGAAGAAGCGTTTCAACCGTTTGCACGCACGGAGGGTGTGATTTTTTCGAATTGTTTTTTTCCTAATGTCGTGCCAGATATGATGCCGCAAGAACCATCCTGAAATCTCTTTCTCCCACATAAATATAGTACAGCTGGAAAAAATGCACATTTGACGCATTTCACCCCCTGGGGGTGAAATTTAAAAAGCTAAGAAATTTTTTTCTGACTAATGATATTCCAGATATAATGCCGCAATAACCATCCTGAAATTTCTTTCCCCGCAGAAATATAGTGAAAAAACGAAAAATGCATATTCGACGCATTTCACCCCCGGGAGGTGAAATTCCGAAAAACACAGAAATTGCTTTTTTCCTGATGTTATTCCAGACTTTTTGCCGCGAGAACCGTCTCGAAATCTCCTTTTCCCGCAGAAATATAGTAAAAAATCGAAAAAACACATTTTAACCCTTTCCATCCCATGGGGGTGAAATTTCAAAAAACCGTTTCTTACTAAGCACCTACTATGTGGGTAGAAGGTACTCACAAATTTTCAAGTTAATCGGATGAGTGGTTTTGGCTGGGCATTGATGAATCAGTCAGTCAGTCAGTCAGGACAAGTATTTTTATATATAGATAGAAGAAAAGATTAAGATTATATGAACAAAAATTTTTAATTTTGTAATTCATGTATGACTATACATTATTATGTATAGCTATATATCATTAGGTATGAATGTATACGATCATATATGAGTATATATGGTATTTTATTTACATCTACCCGGGGAAAGAGATTCCTATATGATCACCTATGATCATATATGTTACATGAATTTTTAAGTCAAATTTTCGTGTTCAGATAAAGTAAGTATATATAACTATATATACGTTGCCAATTTAACCCTTCTGCGCAGAAGTTTATTTTCGTGTATATGGACTAGATCGAATGTAAGGCTGCAACAATATTTTCTGTAAATTCGTAACATTTTCTAAATAATAGCTATACTATTTAGCTTCAATTTGAGACGTTATAGATGTCCCAACAAAGTAAAGATTTAAATTTGTGATACAAAATGTATACAAAAATGACGTGCGGTTTGGACGAGTATACTCGGCTCTCTGCGCAGGGGGGTTAAGATATATCACGCGGATGATAACACTAAAACTAACGGACTAAGCTCAATTTGAACAATATTTTTGTATTTTATAAATCGTCCATATAATATGATCATATGTGATAAAGTATGATTAGATATAATTATATATGATTAAATGTGGTTATACAACATTTTTGTATATTTTATATATTATTACGTATGATTATATCTGATCATATATGATCGTATACAATCATGTAAGACCATATATGAATTCATTATTTTATTTTATATCTAATAACATATGAGCCTTTATCAATGAACTTTATTAATTCTCGAAAATAAACAATGTACTCGACTACAAAATTGAACATGCTACAAGTATACTAAATGAGTCAGATCGTTTGAGCATGACTTATTTTAGGTACACCAGGTCGCCGATAATAGTGTCGATATTAGTGACGATAATCGTTACGTAAACCTAAAAGTCTTGCAGATGACCTTTATGACACCATCATCGGCGAGCTGATACACTTGGACGTCGAGATTAAACGATCAAACCCATTGGTATAACATTCGCATGCTTGATTTTCTAATCAAGTATAGTTTTATCCTCCGAGAATTTAGAAAGTCCATTTAACGTATGGCCATACATGATCATCTATGGAACCAGTCAATACCACTTATATTTGTAAATTGTTATGTACAAATCAATAGCAGTTGTAGCCTAGTGGCTACGGTTCTAACTTCATGGGCAAAGGTTTGGGGTACAATTCCCTTCGTAGCATTTTTTTATTATTATTTCAATAATTACTTTTTCTTTATAAATACTATACTATATTTAGTTTCTGGTATGATTTATTAGGTATTTACTTATAATGTTTATTTTTTTAGATAAAAGAATCACATATAGTCATATATAACCGTATGTGATCATGTATATTCAGATATCTATATATGAACCAGTTATATATCACCATAGATGATCATATATGAATCTTTTTTAGTCGGAAGCTTATTAAGAACGTAATTAAAAACCCACCATACAAATTTTCATTTAATTCGACTTGAGCTACTTTTTATATAATTATAGATGTCGATATAACTATACATTACGATACGTGTGACTTAAATGGCTCTTTTTTACACGGCGCATTGTTAGCGCCCGAGCGTAGCCACTGAACCATTTAAGTCACGAATATCGTATACTATTTTATAGCACTGCTTGTCTAAATCCGCTGTCACGCCTAGCCGTGCCTTAAACAGTCCAGTGTTGCACTGTGAGGTTAGCGCCCGAGCGTAGTGAGGGCGAAAAATACGGTGCAATAATGCACTACTTAAGGGGGGAGTCTGCTTTACCGGCTTCAACAAATCGATTTTTTTTGTCTTAAATCTATTCCAAAACTATCCAAGAATATGTCTTTAAAATTTCAGAGGCCAATTCGACATATTTCCGAAGCTAGAGCAGTTTTAGTGGCCGAGCATCGAGCAGGTGCGAATGCTCGGGCAGACCCTAGCGCGCGCGCTCCGCCCCTCGATGTATTCTATTATTCGACTATACTCGTATATACCTGAAAAGGTCCAACCATCCTTTGAAACATTATTTGGAGTTTCTAGAAGGTCTGTGTTGAGTAGTACTAGGGAGAACGGTATACAATATAATGGTATACTATAGCTCTCGGAATCGGCTTCTACACTGCTGTTTGTAGCGTCAGCTTTCAGTTCCACTTTTGATTATGCCGAGTACACATTGAAATGTCAAGCTACCCGAAAGGTGATCGATCTAAAAGACAGCGTGCTGCGGAACCGCGAAAGCGGAAATTTTACGGCAATCGTTTTACAAGTGTTTCATCGGACGACGGAGACTTACACACGAGCCGCAGTGAGCAGAAGTTAACGACAGCAAGCAGCGATGATGTCATTATTCATTCTGCGCACTGCTACCGCATTATTGAATTTATATCTGTGTTTCTCACCATTTTGGAAATCGCAATTTGCAGATCATGCAAGCAAAAATTAACGTTTGAAGAAAGCGGTGATCGAGGCTTAGGATTTAAAATTCTTGTCCAGTGTATATGTGGTCGACTCGAAATCCAGTCAGGACCATTGATAAATACCGGCTACGAAATCAACAGACGAATTGTTTTTGTTATGAGGCTTCTTGGTATCGGACGAGAAGGGATAAACGTATTCTGCGGCCTTCTGGATATGTCTGCAGGTTTTGCAAAATCTACTTACCAACAAATCGTTGAGCATTTGCACGCAGCGTCAGCCAAAACGAGTTTTTTGAAGAAGAGGAAGGACTAAAAAAGTTGGACAAAAGTATTATTTAAACTACTTTTTTGCAACTTAAAGTGAATTTCTTTTTAAAAAAAGTGAATTTTTTTTTAAAAAAAGTGAATTTTTTTTTTCAAAAAAGTGAATTTTTTTTTTCAAAAAAGTGAATTTTTTTTTTCAAAAAAGTGAATTTTTTTTTCAAAAAAGTGAATTTTTTTTTCAAAAAAGTGAATTTTTTTTTCAAAAAAGTGAATTTTTTTTTCAAAAAAGTGAATTTTTTTTTCAAAAAAGTGAATTTTTTTTTCAAAAAAGTGAATTTTTTTTTCAAAAAAGTGAATTTTTTTTTCAAAAAAGTGAATTTTTTTTCAAACTTTGAAAAAATTCGGAATTTGACAACATCTTTGGTATTTTTTGAGTTCATATAGAAAAGAAACTGATAAAAATTAAAAAAAAATTTGTCGCAACTGTTTCAGACGCACCGCACGACCTCCATCACCGGCACCGATTAGAAAGTGCAGACTCCAGGCTCTCCGGCAAAATGGTCATAACTTGAAGAAATTTTAATATTTTCTAATAACAAATATTGTTTTTTAAAGCTAAAATATAGTACAGTATGTTCTCAAAAATTCGTTTACCGCAATCATTTCCTTCCATTTAAAAAAAATCGCTGAAAAAACGCTGTTTTTTCGGGACCTAAAGCAAACTATCCCCTTAAGTCACGGATAGGTGTGACTTAATTGCGGGTTTAGGCCACACAGTGTTATAAATGTTTTTTAAACATTTAAGTTTTAATACATATGAAGAAAACCTGGGGTCACTGACTAAATTGTAAAAAAAAAAAGAATGAATTTTCACAGAATATGTAATGTCGTGATAAAACGTGTGTGTTAACAAGAAAAGAAAAAAGATATATCCTCCGCATGCGCAATATAACTGGAAAAAATTGTAAACCTTGCTTGGAACGGTACCCACCGCCGAGCCCACCGCTGAAGTAACCTTAATTAAATCATTTCGATATTCTAAACTTTCACTCAAAACTGAATCAAGTACTTTTTAGATGAATTACAGTACAGATGTTTTTCGTTTTACACGTTATATGATAAACTTGTAATTTTTGTTGCAGAATGTATACATATGTAGCTATAGAATTTGTCAATCTCATACAGGGATATTTACCAAACGATCCTAGGGGTGTCCTATCACATTTACAAGGTCTTTCCGTAATACGCTTTCTTGCTGGGGGCTCTTATCAAAAAGGCGTGGCCAGAGACATGTACCACCCTATGAGCCAATACTCAATTAGTCGGTATCTGCACCACGTAATATGTGCTATTAATCAAGTAGGTCGAAGATTCATCAGTTTTCCTAATACGCCAGACGAAAGAATACGTGTTCAGGAAAGGTATAAAATGGTACTTATTTTATATTCTATACATACATACATACATACATGATATGTTAAAATAATATAATGTACATTTAAATACGTATCAAATATGAAACATTGCTTCAAGTGTAAGGTTGTATCTACTCTGATATAATCATCGTATGTTAACACAATTATTGTAATATTATATCTGTAGGTTTCAGCAGTATATTGGGTTTCTAGGTGTATTAGGAGCTGTAGATTGCACTTTACCAAAAATTATTGTTCTATTGGACCATTAAGAAGCTTACTAGAATTATAAACGTCAGTACTCATTGACTCTTCAAGTAGTAAGTACGGACAACATAGAACGGAAGCCTAAAACTTTTTTCCTGCATTTACTTTTGTAAAATAAAAGTTCCCTCTACAAAACAAAATCTGTTCGAATTTGTTTCAATTTTTTTTAAATAGGTACTGTTAACTTTATTGGACGATTTAACAAAAATATACCCAATACACCAGTGGGCTGAAGTAGATGCGAGTAGTTTACTCGCACGCGCATGAACAGTTACGTCTGTTCAAACGTTTTTTAAAATCACCCGTGACCCCTGCTTACCCTTGAACATAGGTGAACTCGCCTCTGCCAAGGCCAATAGTTGCTCGCGATCCGAGTGCTGCCGAGGACACGAGAAATTAAGGGGTTATATCGCCCAAATTTTTTGTTTTTTTCCATTTTTTTTATTGGCTTTAATCTTGCCAATACAATCCTAGAATCAAAATCTACAACGCTCAAGTACCGATTTAAACTCAAAATTTTTTTAAATCAATTTTTTCCAAACAGCTTTGATGCTCCAAAATCACAATTTTCGCTTATTTTAGCGATGCTCGTTTTTTGGAATTTCGCGGCTTTGGAAATTAGTAGAAGTTACCTACGATCGATATCGTGTTTTAAATTTGAATTATAGAGGTCGCTATATGACTTTACGATGGTTACAGTGTCTTTACAGCACGTGTTTACTCACACTTGCCCTGTGTTTAGTCGATCAGCCGTTCTCGTTGTTTACGTTGTTATTTTGAGTTTTGCTTTACTTTTTAACTATGAATTATATTTACAAGTACTTAATTATGAGTGAAAAGGTGTACAGTGGCCGCAAAGGCAGTAAAACAAGAAGTACATGTACAAAACGGAGTAAAATTAGCAACGTACGAGCACAAGAGTCCAATGCATGAGGATGTTTTTAACGCAATAAAACCCATTTATAATGAACTCAGCTCCGACAACCTTCTGTCACGCTGCTTGGGTGCGTATACTCAGAACAATAACGAGTCATTTAGTCCTGTAGTGTGGTTAATTGCTTCAAGGACGGTGTCAAGCGGTAAGACTATAGTTGACATTGCGACTGACGTAGCCGTTATTATCTTCAATGACGGCTTCTCGGGTCTGTTTGCCGTTTACGATGCTCTTGGGTTGACTGTTAGACCAAACATATACGACTTTTGCGTGAAAACGGACACCAATCGCGTCAAAACCGCTGAGCATCGTATGTCCGATATCGTGAAAGAGGCCAGGCGCAGCATTACATCAGGCAAAAAAAAAGAAGACGAGGAAATGAAGGCCCTGGAAGGACAATTATATGGTGCAGGGATAGCAGACTGAAGGTAAAAAAATTATTATGGACTATATTTTTGCGATTTTTAAGATTTATAACATTTTGAAACTTCAAACTCGTTTTTCTCGAAACCATGTTTTCAAAATCGGCAAGCAGTAGAACTCAAAAAGTTTACATCCGATTGACTTAAAATTTTAACAGTAGTTTCATTGTTTGATTATCTAGTGAAGTACACGCGATTTTAGCGATTAATTAACAAGAAAAAAAGTTATAAACAATTTAAGTCGATTTTTTTCGTCAAAAACACGATTTTTTGTTAAAACAATCGCCATTTTGCGAAAAAAAATTCTAAAAATATAATCATGTGTACTTCACTAGCAAAATTCATGTAGATAATAAAATATTTTTTTTCTTGTTATAGGTGAATTTGGACGAGACTTGTACTGCTCGCCGCGGAAGACCTTTTTGAAAAAGCGGTTCACGGTAATCACTGCACAGCCGCCATTTTGTAAAAAAAATATCAATAAAACATTTTTTTCTCTTCTTCAAGAGTTGCTTAATCCAATGTTATATTATTTGTATACCTTTAATCTCAAATGTCCTTTAAAAAAAATATTTAACAAAGCCTTGTTTTTTAGAGCATATGGGGGATATAACCCCTTAAGAAATAATAGACTTCTGAACCAAATTTAGATATTAAGGTTAAAAAATCAATTATTCCCAATAAAAAAAATATGGGTAAATACATTTCAATACCATGATACCGCGGAAGCAAGTTTATAGTATATTTTTCTGTCGAATATGTTTACAGAAAATTTAGTGGCTTGGATGATTTACGATTCACAATTATTTCTATCCATAATTTGACAATTGTTTATAAAATGACAGTTTGGAGTTTTTGAGATTTTGTTGTGTTCAAAATGCATATAATTATAGATTGAGTGTGGGATTTTGAAAAATAAAATTATTGACAGAAGTTACAGCCTGATGAAGTCTGCAATAATTCAATTCTGGAGCTGAAAAGGAACAATTCTAGACTTGATAGAGTTATGTGCTCTAGAAGTTGATAAAAATCAAACTTATGTTTAAGGAGATAAAACGTGCACAGTACCAACAATATGTATTTTTTGTTGGCACATCGACTGTTGTTAAAAAATCTAGTCGATTTTGCATTTCTCTATTCTTTAATGTATTATTGAAGTAATATTCAAACGCATTAACCGCCCAGTGTTATTCTTTAAGAAAAAATGCAAATTATAAAAAACGAAAAAGAAATTTTAGTTACGCCAGCTGAGAACACATATTTTAATGTAGGATTCTAGGAAAAAAAATCTTCAATTTCAATTTTTATTTCATGAAATTTTGATATTATTTTTGACGCCACAATACGATCTTACACAATAATTTTGAGCAATTTTTTACCTATATAACCACCACAGTATGCAATTATATGTTTATTTATCAGTTATTTATACCTATTTTCAAAAAGTCACTTGCGCATCTAGTTTTTTCGTACATGGTAGAAAAAAATTGACATACTTACTTCAGCGCAACAAATAAAAGTTAGTAACATTTATATTTTTAAACATTTTATCAACCGTATAAAAAATCTAATAAGTTTATTCATTGTAAAATGGTTTAAAAATTATATTATGTAAAAAAGTTTTATAATGACATAAAAATTGAGCCCAAAATTCTTCACAAAAGCTGCTAACTTTTATTCTAAACATTATAATTCATTTACTCCGATAGTTACAAAAATGAAAGATTCATTTTAAAGTTAGAAAAATCAGTTTCGAAAAAAACACGTTTAAAGATATAACTTTGTATGTTATCTAATGTTAATTGTTTTACTTGAAGGCGTATGACCTTGTTAAAAAAAACGAGTTATGATATCAGACAACTTTTAAAACATTCTTACAATTACAAACATTAAGAAAACTCAATAAAACAATTTTGATATTTTGGTTAAAAAACACCAGAATCCTACCTTAAAGTTAATAAAAATTTTCTATTTTGAGTACCTGCTGCTCTCCTTCGTAGACGATGTCTCGTCAACCTGGAGGTCATCCTGACAGCTAGACATCGTCGACATAGAGTGTTTGGTATCTTACGATGATTTTAGTAACACATATTAAAAAAAATATTAAAAAATATTTAAAAAATTTAAAAAGATTGATAGAAAACCAAATCTTGTAGAAAATAAAAAATGTACTAAACAAAAACTCCTGTCTTCTACGTAAATGTTAAAAAAATGTAAAATAAACGTTTATAACGTTTGGTGCGTTGCTCTAAAATGTTGCACCTCGTTGGATTCTGCATTCTTATAGCTACTAGACCATCCACACAAAATTACAGAAGTGTGCTTTAATATTTAAATTGATTGTTTTCGCTCAAAATTCAAAGGTTAGTGAGAATTCCCCATATATTTAGTGAACTGAAATTATGTTTATTAAAATCTTGATTAAAATTATACACATATTTTTGAACCTATACAGAACAGATTAAATAATTATTTCCTTATTTGCTAAAATGGCCAATTTTTGTAATATGTGTATTCAAAATTCAATCGTATTTCTTCTATTAAAATAGCATTGGTAGTTGCCAGTTATATAAATTGGAATAAAATTACGTTTTTTTATGAAATCGTTTATATTTTTCATATATTTGAAGTATAAATATAAAAAAATTGTTTTTCCGAAATTTTCAACATTACAAAGCTTTCTCTTGGAGAAAGCGAAATCGTTTAGTAAAAAAAATTTGATTTTATATGGCCCACGATAAGTTTAGTAAATCAGTAAATTTCCAAAATGGTACCTTTCAAGTATATATTCCACCTCTTTATTTGTGCGTATGTGCGAGTGTGCGTGCGTGCGTGCGTGTATGTGTATGTATGTGTATGTGACAATATAACTCATAATTTCATAAAATATAACTCACATTTTTCAAATACATATATTTATTATATGATAAAAGTGGGTCGAGTTTGAACTCAAGATCAACCCAATAACTCAATTGGACATACGCTTTATGTAATACATTATTTTACCTTAAATTAAAATACTTTTCGAAATACTATATTTAAATCAATATTTCCTGCAAGCTTAAAAAATGTTCATTTAAATGGATAGAAGGAACTTTGTTGAAATTACAAAAACGCGTTTAAAATTTGTATGTGATATGCTATCAAACGTTAATTGTTTTACTTTCTAGACTATAGTTTTGTTAAAACATTTAAATTGGACATGTTCTGAAATGATTTTAAATTATATGATAAACATTAAAAAAAATTGAAAGAATTTTCGATATAATGGTCAAGATTAATGGCGAAGTTCCCATTAAAAAATATACATTGTCATAAAAAGAGATTACACGTTAAAAAGATTATTATTGTAAAATAAAAATTATTCCGCAAAACAGATGATGATAATATAGTAAAATGTATTTTTAAATACAATGCTGTATACCTTTTCTGTGATAACAAAAACCAATGAACGTATTTCATAAAAAATAATTAAATAAGTCGAACTACCGCAAGGTTTCGAAAGTCAGGACTGTCAGATTCTGCACATATGAATATGGGAATTTGAAAATATAAATTATTGACCAAGTTATAGTCTTTAAAAATCATATTTCATGATAAAATTTGAAACAATACATGAATTATGACTTTGATAGACTATACTTTTGGTTAATAATTTTTATTTTCATATTCTACATACATAACATAACTATGTGTATTTTTATCACAATAAAGCCTTAAAAATCTAATCCGATATATTTCTCTCTCAAAACCTTGCAGTAGTATAATAAATGTACAGGTTTCCAGTATTGTCATTCAAAGACACCTAATGACCCTTAATTAAAAAAAAAAAGATTCTTTTAATAATATTTTAATAAAATATATTTAAATTTATTAACAATATATAGTTTTATTTAAATAAACGAGTTCGATGTCCCCGTCTTCTACCGATTTATGTACAATATAAAGTCGCTATATGGGTAAATCTCTAGAACCTTTAACCTATGTGTCATAAACTTTAAATTACTTTTCTTACACGTTTAAGTAAATTTTAACTGTAACATGCATGCTTATATATACTGTTGTTTAAGATTTAAATTTATTATTTTTAATATTTTTATATTCACTTTCTGTCATAAATTAATTATACTTATTAATTAAAAACTCGAAATATCATATTTTGTGTACGTCAAATGCCCGATTTCAAATGTATTGTCGTTAATCCTCACTCTAAATTACTAATTAAAAATATAAAAAAATTACCTTAACACTTGAAAAACATTCAGGAATCAAATAATCTGAATAATAATTACATTTTTCCCATAAAACCGGAATTAAATGGATTTGATTATTGTCATAGATTTTGCAAAAGTAGCTTAATGATATAGAATTAAATTACTTTAAAAACTATTTTTAGTACATAGAATGTAAAAACAGTATTATTTTAAATAAGCTGCTGCTTTATTTTTATTCTTAAAATAATCATAAAAGATTTAAAAGACTTTTAAATGAGCTGATTCAAAAACGAAAGAAAAAAATGTCACGTCTGCAATGCTTGTTTATGTAGTGAATATTAATTAAATCAATAAAATAAATGATTAAAATGTAATATCTTATGTACTTTTCACATACAATTATTTATGATACCTAAAATCCTTATATTTATAAGTAAATTTGCAAAAGTAAATCGATTTGTCGCGTCCGCAATATTTATCCGCAACACGTTTTTTTTTTTAAGTGGATAGATACACCAGATACATAGATAATTTAAAATTTTTAATTAATTGATAATACATTTTACGGTAAAACTAAAGCACTTATCATATATTACCTAATGTTTTCGGTAAATTTGAACATTTTATCAAAATATAACTATACAAATTTAAAAAAAATTAATGAAGGTCGTTAGGTCCATTTGATTGGCTATAATGAAAACCTCTATATTTCTTCGGCTACTGCAGGGTTTAGAGAGCCAATGTGATCGAATTGACGCTTTCAAGGTTTTATTATGTTCAAAATACGTGTAGTTAGGGTATGGATGTGGAATTTAAGCCATATTTCATAATAAAATTTTTTAAAAACGAAGAATTTTCGCTTAAATAGACTATACCTTTGGTCAATAATTTTTAAATACAAATTCCCACACCTATACATTTACTCGATTACGAAAAAATTGATAAAAATCCAGGACTTAGAGCTGTAGCAAAGCTCTGCTTGAATTCATTTTGGGGTAAATTCGGACAGCGAGATAATTTACCGCAAACTGAATTCGTTAAATGCAGAAAAGAGCTGCTAAGGTTTATTATGGCTAAAGATAAGGAAATCACGGGTATGCTTCTCATCGCTGAGAATATTATATGTATTAATTGGATACACAAAGATGATTCCATAAAAGGTTCTAGCCATACTAATGTTGCAATAGCTGCTTATACAACAGCTCAAGCGCGACTCATTTTGTATGAATATCTAAGCAAATTAAATAAGCGATTGTTATACACAGACACAGATTCGGTCATCTTCGTAACAAATGAAAACTCATCGGATACCTACGAACCCGATTTAGGTAATTTTTTAGGACAAATGACAAATGAGCTTGCGTCGTATGGTGACGACGCTTACATTACACATTTCTTATCTGGCGGACCAAAGTTTTACAGTTATAGAGGCACCTCTTCAAGTAATAAGACTTTCAAATGTTGCAAAATTAAGGGTATTCGCTTAAATTACCAGAACAGCAACATTTTCGGCGAACCGCGACTTTTGATGTTGTGACGACTGACGAGAAAAAGACATGTATAATCGTCCTCACCAAACGACGCTTCTTTTCCGATGGAACTTCACTTCCATTTGGTTATAACATTACATAAAGTTTAAGATTTATGTCTGCGTGTGTTATCTATGTAAATAATTTTTCTCAAAACAATATATATTTGTATTTTTATTTATATGTATATTATTTAAACCTTACATAAAACAGGATGAAGTAAATATTAAATGGTTTATTTATTTTAAAAATATAAAAATACTCCTTCCTTTGTTTTTCAATTTTTATCAGATGTAAAAAGAAGATCAGAAACCCCTCCAACCTTTATGTTTTCACAACTGGTAAGGATTTACGATGAGCCCCACCATCACACTATATTTTTGAGAAAATCAGTATATTCTTAGGATGATAAACATAATTTAATATATAGTTTTTAATTTGCAACCATCAGAATCCCGTAGTGTGAGTCTATGCCTAGTCAGAGGCGTAAGCAGAATGGAGGATTCGCTTCGCGAACTACAGGAGATGATACAATTCAATAAGATGCGTATACAAATAAATGTTATTTAATAATTCTATTTCTTTTGCTTTAATTAATATTTTTTTTCTTTTATTACCGCAACGAACTACGCGGAACAGAAGTAGACGATTTAGGGTACTTACGCCCAGCGAAATAAATTGGAAGTACAAAGAAAACTAGGATAAGGTACCTATATTATATTATATTTGAAAATTATACTTTTAATTTTTATTTTACATAACAAACATTTCCTTTTTGATTGCAGAAATAATCGCAGAATGGGAAAGCCATGCATCGGAGACATCTATCAAAGATGCTGGACAAAAACCCCGTTTCTGTAAATAGTTCAACTTTTTAAAAATAATTTAACATATTATTTTATGCAATATTTACATATACAAATATATTTTTATTAATTTATGTTTTAGAGCGAAGCAACCAGATTAGAGCGTTTGGAATACGGCATCGGACGCGTAAATTACGCGAGGAACTACAGTTTGAGTTAGTGTGCAAGTGTTTGCTCAAATTTTAAAGTAAAAAATTAGTCATTTCTTCAATGTAAAAAAAAGTGTGAACAATATAATTTTTAGTTAAAAATATATTGCTTTTATTGCGATAACCTCACCTTTTAAACGCAAAAAGTGATGATGTGCTAGTGAGAATGTTAGGTGCAGTGCACGATTTTTGTGTCAGCGTGAGAGAGACAGAGAGAGCGCAAGAGAAAGAGAGAGAGCGAGAGAGAGAGAGAGAGAAAGAGAGAGGGAGAATGCGTTCACGCTATAATCCCTACCCACACGAGTGCATGCATTAGAGAGAGAGAGAGAAACTACGCCATCGGCAGCACAGCCTGTCTCCCACACAAGTGCAAGAGAGAGAGAGAGAGAGCCTGCGCTATAACATACTGCCGTATGAGTGCGAGAGAGAAAGAGAGAGAAACTATGCCAGCGACTGCGCCTGCTTCCACTCCCACGTGCGCTAGAGAGAGAGCACACGCCATACCATACCCTGTATGAGTGCGAGCGAGAGAGAAACTACGCCAGCGTCAGTGTCGGCTTCCCTCTCCCGCGAACGCTAGAGAGAACGTACGCCATAACACACCCCCGCATGAGTGCGAGAGAAATACCGTCTGAGTGATGGTGGGGAGCGCCATAGACACCTACCCCATGCGTATGACCGAGACAGACAATCTGACGCGAGTGGGGGCTCGCTATAACCCATTATCACATGGGCGCGAGAGAGACAGCCATACGTGGTGGGAAGTATACGCCATAGACCAGCCACCACATATCAAAATAAAAAAGATCTTAAAAGAAATTGTTAATTTTTTGCGAAAATAGCGGGTTTACGAACACATTTGTATTATCTTAATTTTAATAATTTTGACCGTTTCAAAAAATAAAAAATTGATCGACATTATTGTTGGACTTAAACAATTAAATTTATCTAATAATACATACCTAAATAGTCATATACTATACAATAAATAGTTATGTAAAATATTTTTAATATATTCAAAAATATTAAATTTTCATTTTTCATGTTAATAGGCGACGGAGGCTATTCACCGTCCCGTGTGCTGTTAACGCCTGTCCAAAGAGCATTTTCAGGTACTCCAGCGCATGCATTTTCACATGCTCTGCGAAGAACGCGTGTAATAGTTGAAAATGTATTTGGAATTCTTAAGGCAATATGGAGGTGCCTCAATAAATTAAGAGATCTGCATTACGACTTGATAACTTCAGCACAAATCGTACAGGCGTGTACGATTATGCATAATTTGTTAATTCGCCGTTGGTAAATATCACGATAGATAACACAGCCCCACAAAAAAAAAATTGTAAGTCCCAAAAACTTGACCATGGTACTTATATGTTTTTGGGATCGCTGAATCCGAATCCAGGGTTAGTTTAACCCCATCAGATCTTTCTCAAGGTCAGTTGAAGGTCAAATTATCGAAATACATGAAAAATACACTAAAACCATTGTATATTGGGGTTTTTGGGGTCGCTGAATCCGAATCCGGGGTCAGTTTAACCCCATCAGAACTTTCTCAAGGTCAGTTGAAGGTCAAATTATCGAAATACATGTAAAATACACTAAAACCATGGTATCTTGGGGTTTTTGGGGTCGCTGTATCCGAATCCGGGGTCAGATTAAACAATCAGATCTTTCTCAAGGTCAGTTGAAGGTCAAATTATCGAAATACATGAAAAATACACTAAAACCATGGTATCTTGGGTTTTTTTGGGGCGCTGTATCTGAATCCGGGCTTATTACAACCCTATCAGGTCATGGTCAAGGTCAGTTGAAGGTCAAATCAGAAAGATTCATAAAAAGTAGAGTCAAACCATGACATTTAGGGGTTTTTGGGGTCGCTGAATCCGAATCCAGGGTCAGTATAGTCCCATAAGGTTATATTTATGGTTAGTTCAAGGTTAGTTCAAGGTCATGGACGTAAAGAGAGTGAAAAAATTAGTTATAAACTGAAACAATGCAAAAGGTAATGTAAACCATAAAGCAAAGAACAATGTATATGCAAGTACAATCGTATCCTTTAAAACTATATCATAGTTTGCTGCTCCTTCATTTACTTTAAATTTGTTAGAAGTATATGCAATTCAATAAAATACCCGTAAAAATATTAAGCCCATTACTCTTTTTTATGGTAACGAACTATTTTATTGTCAAATGATCTACGAAGTGGATTACGCTTCCGCTTCTCCGATGTTGATGGTAGATCTCTTTTTAACGACCAACAGTAATCTGCTAACATATTTACGTCCCATCTTCCTTGGTACCTGCGCTCCATTTCCTTGATATCTTGGTGAAATCTCTCTCCCTGCTCTTCGCTGTAATCACCTAGGTTTTCTGGAAATTCATCAACATGCGAATATAAAAAGTGTAATTTTAGATTCATTAGGCAGCCTTGATTTTTGTAACTATTTACTAGATTTAAAACTATTTGTTGGTAATTTGGGCTCTTATGATTTCCAAGAAAGTTTTTAATTACGTCCTTGAAACATAACCATGCTTCTCTCTCTGTATAATTCATTTTCGTAACAAAAATTTCACCATTTATCATCTTACGAATCTGCGGGCCATCGAAAATTCCTTCATTTACTTTAGCATCACTTAATTTGGGAAACTGATTTCGCAGATACTTAAAGCAGCTACCATCTTTGTCTAAAGATTTTACCCAATGTTTCATAAGTCCCAATTTAATGTGCAGAGGTGGTATAAGCATTTTTGATGGATCAACAATTGGCTTATCTTTTATATTCTTAGAACCCGGTTCGAACTTTTGTCTAAGGGGCCAGACACTCTTTATGTAATGATTCTTTCTATCCCTACTATCCCATTCACATAAATAGCAAGGATATTTCGTGAATCCCGATTGTTGCCCCAGAAGTATTGTTATGATTTTGAGATCCCCACATATTTGCCATTTATGATCATTGTATTTTATTCGGTCTAATATTACTTTCATGTTACAGTACTCTTAATTCAGTGTTACCGAATATCCTATGGGAATGGCTGTATAAACATTTGTATTGTGTAACAGAACGACTTTTAAACTTCTCGTTGACGAATCGATGAACAATCTCCACTCGTTAGGGTTGTAACATCCATGTTTAAAGCAATTCATCAACCCAACTATATCTTTGCAGTAAATTAAGGAAAATTCTTCTACTTTAGCTAAATAATCACGATATTTCTTATCTCTGTCTCGGTAGTAAGAAACTTTAATTTTTCCAGCTTCATTAGTATTTTCTTTTAGCCATGAAGCCAAGTACTCCGCCCCATCCTTTGGTAGGCCCAAATCGCGTATGAGATCATTCACTTTTTCCTGTGTAAGTGTACCTTTCTCCTTCTTAGTATTATGGGGGATGTATTCTTCGTCACTTGTATCACTTGTACTAGCAACGTCATTGTCTTCATCAGGCGCTATTTCTTCTTCCGCAATAATATCTCGTTCCTCCATTTCTTCTTCTAAGATTTCATCTTCATCATGTCTTTCTAAATTTTCCTCAAGATCCATACTTCCAGTTGCGTACATACCCAGTGGATCTTCTCTTTTATCAATTGACGATTCATATATAGGTTTCGTGACACTTTCAACGTTAGCGTAATTAATTTGCGACTTGTTTTTACTATTAACTCCATGCAAATTCGTATTACAAAAATAACAGTCTTCTTTTCTTAAAGGTTCCTTCCATATGGTAGGCACTTTCATTTTTACTTCAGTTTTACCATTTTTGTCTTTCTGTAGCATTTTCCTACATATTGCGCATATGATTTTAGGAACCCAATCAAATTCATCAATTTTCATGTCTAAATCAAACATGTTCTTGTACTGCTCTTTAATATTTTGATTGATTGAACAATCTACACTCGTTAGGGTTGTAACATCCATGTTTAAAACCACAGCTCAAAAGAACCGTGAGCAGAGCTGTCTTCATTATCGGGTTTCTCTCTCGGTGTAAGTCCCAAGACGATTAATGTTGACTATCTTGGGTTTGTGTTAAGGTCTTCTTTCCTAAAAGGTTTCCAAAGTCATGTTACAGTCATCTTCATCTCCCTTGTATCACTCGTATTTCCTACTTGATACGAACGGATATGAATATGCTGTTTGTTTGCCCCAGGGTACCTCCACGTAGTGACGGTGGGCAACGACCGATTCTTTTTTTTCGGTCGGCTAAACCCCTGAGTGAAGGCTTTAGCGCCGTCATGGCAGACAAACAACAAAAAATTACGATGCAGGGATTCGGAACCCCAGTATCGGCGGCTGGTCAGGGTGAGCAAGCGGGCCCGCAGTCGTCGTCATCAAGCGACCGCAGCTCTTTGTTAGTGGGAAACTTGGCTTTCGAAGAGTATAATACTACAAGAATTTATCACTTGAGGTCTGGTGACCAAGAATGCCTTATAGCAAAACGGGATAGTTTTTGTTACATTTGTAGCAAGTATGAGACCCCAAAAAATAGAAGAAAAATCAATCAAAATATTAAAGAGCAGTACAAGAACATGTTTGATTTAGACATGAAAATTGATGAATTTGATTGGGTTCCTAAAATCATATGCGCAATATGTAGGAAAATGCTACAGAAAGACAAAAATGGTAAAACTGAAGTAAAAATGAAAGTGCCTATGATATGGAAGGAACCTTTAGGAAAAGAAGACTGTTATTTTTGTAATACGAATTTGCATGGAGTTAATAGTAAAAACAAGTCGCAAATTAATTACGCTAACGTTGAAAGTGTCACGAAACCTATATATGAATCGTCAATTGATAAAAGAGAAGATCCACTGGGTATGTACGCAACTGGAAGTATCGATCTTGAGGAAAATTTAGAAAGACATGATGAAGATGAAATCTTAGAAGAAGAAATGGAGGAAAGAGATATTATTGCGGAAGAAGAAATAGCGCCTGATGAAGACAATGACGTTGCTAGTACAAGTGATACAAGTGACGAAGAATACATCCCCTACAATACTAAGAAGGAGAAAGGTCCACTTAAACAGGAAAAAGTGAATGATCTCATACGCGATTTGGGCCTACCAAAGGATGGGGCGGAGTACTTGGCTTCATGGCTAAAAGAAAATACTAATGAAGCTGGAAAAATTAAAGTTTCTTACTACCGAGACAGAGATAAGAAATATCGTGATTATTTAGCTAAAGTAGAAGAATTTTCCTTAATTTACTGCAAAGATATAGTTGGGTTGATGAATTGCTTTAAACATGGATGTTACAACCCTAACGAGTGGAGATTGTTCATCGATTCGTCAACGAGAAGTTTAAAAGTCGTTCTGTTACACAATACAAATGTTTATACAGCCATTCCCATAGGATATTCGGTAACACTGAATTAAGAGTACTGTAACATGAAAGTAATATTAGACCGAATAAAATACAATGATCATAAATGGCAAATATGTGGGGATCTCAAAATCATAACAATACTTCTGGGGCAACAATCGGGATTCACGAAATATCCTTGCTATTTATGTGAATGGGATAGTAGGGATAGAAAGAATCATTACATAAAGAGTGTCTGGCCCCTTAGACAAAAGTTCGAACCGGGTTCTAAGAATATAAAAGATAAGCCAATTGTTGATCCATCAAAAATGCTTATACCACCTCTGCACATTAAATTGGGACTTATGAAACATTGGGTAAAATCTTTAGACAAAGATGGTAGCTGCTTTAAGTATCTGCGAAATCAGTTTCCCAAATTAAGTGATGCTAAAGTAAATGAAGGAATTTTCGATGGCCCGCAGATTCGTAAGATGATAAATGGTGAAATTTTTGTTACGAAAATGAATTATACAGAGAGAGAAGCATGGTTATGTTTCAAGGACGTAATTAAAAACTTTCTTGGAAATCATAAGAGCCCAAATTACCAACAAATAGTTTTAAATCTAGTAAATAGTTACAAAAATCAAGGCTGCCTAATGAATCTAAAATTACACTTTTTATATTCGCATGTTGATGAATTTCCAGAAAACCTAGGTGATTACAGCGAAGAGCAGGGAGAGAGATTTCACCAAGATATCAAGGAAATGGAGCGCAGGTACCAAGGAAGATGGGACGTAAATATGTTAGCAGATTACTGTTGGTCGTTAAAAAGAGATCTACCATCAACATCGGAGAAGCGGAAGCGTAATCCACTTCGTAGATCATTTGACAATAAAATAGTTCGTTACCATAAAAAAGAGTAATGGGCTTAATATTTTTACGGGTATTTTATTGAATTGCATATACTTCTAACAAATTTAAAGTAAATGAAGGAGCAGCAAACTATGATATAGTTTTAAAGGATACGATTGTACTTGCATATACATTGTTCTTTGCTTTATGGTTTACATTACCTTTTGCATTGTTTCAGTTTATAACTAATTTTTTCACTCTCTTTACGTCCATGACCTTGAACTAACCTTGAACTGCCCATAAATATAACCTTATGGGACTATACTGACCCTGGATTCGGATTCAGCGACCCCAAAAACCCCTAAATGTCATGGTTTGACTCTACTTTTTACGAATCTTTATGATTTGACCTTCAACTGACCTTGACCATGACCTGATAGGGTTGTAATAAGCCCGGATTCAGATACAGCGCCCCAAAAAAACCCAAGACACCATGGTTTTAGCGTATTTTTCATGTATTTCGATAATTTGACCTTCAACTGACCTTGAGAAAGATCTGATTGTTTAATCTGACCCCGGATTCGGATTCAGCGACCCCAAAAACCCCAAGATACCATGGTTTTAGTGTATTTTTCATGTATTTCGATAATTTGACCTTCAACTGACCTTGAGAAAGTTCTGATGGGGTTAAACTGACCCCGGATTCGGATTCAGCGACCCCAAAAACCCCAAGATACCATGGTTTTAGTGTATTTTTCATGTATTTCGATAATTTGACCTTCAACTGACCTTGAGAAAGATTTGATGGGGTTAAACTAACCCTGGATTCGGATTCAGCGATCCCAAGAACATATAAGTACCGTGATCAAGTTTTTGGGACTTACAATTTTTTTTTGTGGGGCTGTGTAATCTATTTCTAACGAGGGTGTAATTGTTTATATCAAATTTAAATTAAATTTTGTTAATGCAATAGAAATAATTGAATGTGCTTTTTTACAGAATGCCAATACTACTAGTACTGCATACTGTAAATGGTCAGGATGCCAATAATTGTAACAACAATTATGGTGCACATAATGTCCATGCAGAATATGTACTGGGATTAGCAGAGCGTTAAAGAATTATAAATACACATTTTAATGATGTACGGCCATTTATCATGAAATAGTTATTATATTTCTCATATTTTAATTTTATCTCAAAAAGAGCCTTATTGATTTGCCATGCAAGGGAGACCAGGGCTATTTTGAAATCTTTCTGTTTAAATTTGTTTAGTTCTTATATCTATTTTTATAACAGGTAGTTATCGACTTAAGATTTTTAGCTATTTTAGAAATCTATTTTTTTGGCTGTAGCACCTCGATAATATTGACATTTATTTGTCTTTGATTGAAAAATTGTGATCGTTACAAACCTCTCTCTTTGAGAATGCAATACTTAAGACCTAAGCAGCCATTACAATTCTAATATTTGTTTAATACAAACTCATACTTTGATACAATTTCTTCATATTGTAAATCAAAATACTATGGTTACTCGTGAAACTATGATAGAACACAACACAGTCCTTCATGAGTTGAAATCAGCTACGCAAAATTTGTGTAACAGAATGGATACGATGGTAAAGGATGATAAAATGTATAAAGGCCAAGTACTAAGCCTTCTACATAAAATCGCAGAATATTTGAAAAAACTAGCGAATGCTGTCTTGAACGAATGAATACTGTTTAATTCATCTTTATTATAAAATAATAAATAATTTTTGTAACACGGTATGTAATTTCTTTGCATTATTTATTTAAGATCTGTAATAGAACAATATATATATTTACATACAAAATATGTGTGACATTTTATGTTACAAACAATACGCTTCATTCAGGTTTGATTAACAATCACTGATTACACATTTGTCCACAAAAAAGTAGTTATATAAGAGTGTTTTTATTCTTTATCAGTTATTTTTTGCAGATCTGCCATGATCAAAACTGTTGCTTTGAATACTGCTGTTTCACCATTGCCGACTAAAGTGGTTGCTGCATTGGTAGTATCTTAAAAAATAAAATAATAAACCCATTTTATTAATATAAAAATTAATGACACTGCTATATATTTGTAAATGAAATTATGTTCAATCTATTGCACAGTTTTTATTTTTTTCAATGAAGTTTTTAAAATCTGATTTATTGCAGCGAGCATTAGCACTGAAGAGCTCCATTATTGTATCAAAAGCACAAGTATTTACAAATGTTATAAACCTACTTCTCATGGCTCTTGGTTACAGCTTGTTTCCATTTTGAATGTTTGATCTTCCTGTTCCACCACCTGACTTATCCAAACTTAGAGGAAGTTGGGGATCCTTGGAAACATAAAAGCCTCGCTGTTTTTCTTCCGTTTTGTTTTTTATAAGATTGGGTACTTCTTCATTCGCAAGAAAATTTTTTAATTTTGTCTCAATACATTTTTCATTATTAATTGATGAAGAATGAAATTGCGTATTATTTTCAAAACTTGCATAGTCGTGATCTATTGGTGAAGTGTCAACTTTTCTTTTATTTTTATGTATTTCTTTACCATTCTTCTTAATTTCTGATTCAATAATAGTTTGTACAATCTCTTTTTGTTCTCTTTCAAAGCTCTCAATTAAATGATCAGTGTCAGATTTAATTGATTATTTTACTGACTGATTAGTTGTTTCTAATACTTCTTCGTATTATATATTAGCAAATATTCATTGTTACTGTTGACTGTACGCTTCTTTATGGTATTTTCTGATTTTTTTTCGTTTTGTAATGGGCATTTTCATGTCAGCATCTATGTCTCTACAATGTTTGATAAGAATCTTATCCTCTGTGAGAATTATTTTTTTCAGGGAGTGCTTTAATTCTCCAAAGTAAGCCTCCGATCGAGCTGAAGTTACTGCATCATCAAGATTATCAAAGTACTTGTTCATGCCGTTTGTCCAGCAGACAAACTCTTTACAGAAAATGGCTAATCTGTTGGAAAAATCTGGCATATAAAAATTGTTATCTTGAATTCCAAAAGAAGAATCATTTTCATTGGAAACTGCAGATATTACATCATTCTTTATTTTATTAAATTAGTTATAAGTAAACCTAGAATTTTCATTAGGATCATCATTTTCTAAATTTTGTACATCATTTAAATTTTTATTAAGTTCATCTATATTAGAAATATTTGAATCAAAATTAAAAGTTCCTATTCGATTGAGTAAATATTTTTTAGCTGTTGTACAATTGTCATTGTAAAATTGACTGTAAGCAAGAACAAAAACACATTTCAGAAATTCTATGAAATAATCTAATTGGTTGATAGTGATCATAAATTCAATGCATTTTTTGTAAAGCTTTTTTTGTTTCGAATTTGCATTTGAGAAACATGTCCAACAGGTTACTGAATGCTGTACATGTGCTATGTCTGTTTTTAATCGTGTAGAAATTATTGATGTAAATTTCCTTACCAAGTAATATTTGGCAGCATAAGTCATTATATTCGCTAAAAGTGATTGAATTAAAAGATATGCAAGCAGTATTTTGTATTGCCTTACCCATATCTGTTACTAATACTCTAGGTATTATAGCACCAGATGGTATCCAACTCGGTAGCCAGTACATATAAAAAGAAGTATCATTTCTTTCAGACATTACTTGGGCAAGTGATATAATCATGTTGTTAATGTGTGTACAAAGAACTAATAGGAAAACGTCGCTAGAATCTCCATCAGGTCTTTTTATTTTCATTGTTATTGAGGCTGTAGCATCCAAGGACAATGAATTACCCAATGTTTTTAAAATTTTGTTATGAAGACCAACTTGTTCCGGTGACCAGTACATTATAAAAAATTTGCCATAACCAATGCCTTTGATAAATTTATTAAAATCTACATTATTTTTTATGTTTGTTAGTGAATCAAACAAACTTTCTCCTTGTTTTATTCCCAGCTCTTTGTTCTTTGCATCCTGGCTGGCATTTTGGACTTGAGTTAAACTGTACAAGTCAGGTGTTTCAGGGTCACCATGTGTCTTTTTCTCTCTTGCCTTTTCTCGCCTCCATTGCTTAGGAAATTGATGTATAATTTATTTTTCAACCTTCAATTTTCTTGATTTTTGTAACCGAAGTTTTTTGGTATGTAGAATATTCTTGGTATCTGTAGTAGTGATTTTAAATATTGCAAATTCACCTGATGTAGGCTTTGTTTCACATACTGCATAAATTTTAGTCATACACGCATATGCAGTACCATGACCTTCTGCATATATATATATATAAGCATCAAAATTATCTACTAAATGTCCTTCAAAACTATAAACACATGGCAATTTCATTGTGTCCCATATCAAATACCTTAGAATATCGGTCAAACCCTCTCTTAATGCTTCACCTTTGCGTCCACTCGCATACACTTTTTCAATGGGACTTATTGACACTGCTGTGCTGGCAGTATAATATCAAATATTAATTTTGGATTTGTTTTTCCTTTTTTGATAATTTTCCTTCTCTTTGGCTTATGTGCATATATATCAATCTCACTACCATCAGAATTAGATTATACTTCATTATTTTCTTTATTTTCATTTGTGTTTTCAATTTTCCTTTTTCTTGATACACTATTTGCATCTACATGAATCTTGAATCCATTGCTCGCATTATAATTTTCTTGATTAATACCCTCATCTTCCTGTTTGTAATTAATAATTTTTTTCGATACCCTTAATCTTATTGTATGACGTTAAAGTACAATGCCTCTCTTGCTCAACAATTTTATATAAATTTAATGGGTTAATTAATTTATTAAAAGAATTTCAAATTTCTTCTCACATAATGTTTCTTTCTGTTTATAATCTTATAATGAATATGATCTTCGTAAATATCATAATCTAAAAGCCTTTCTAATAGTTGTTCTATTAGAACTGCTGCTTTTGGACCATGCTTTTCTTTTTGTTTTTCTTGGTTGCCCATAATTTTAATATTTTAACATTAATATTAAATTAAAATCAACAAGTTGTTCTTTATAAAAAAAATTATTTAACTGTAAATTACAACAAAACTTTATATTCGCTCGTGTTTCTATTCTATTTGTGGTTAGTGGTGCCAGAAGTCTGTACGGCCATTAACTGTCGGTTAGTATGCTGGGCATGCGTATGATAAATGCGGGAGAATTGAAAGGTGAAAGCCTCCTAGGTCCGGGAAGTCTGCAACCTGTAACAGAAAAAAGATAAAGGAGCGTCTCCGAGGCCCTCCCCTGGGGGGAGGGTAGCAGGGAGAGGCTAGGGAACAATTCTGGTTTCCTGTGAGGGAAACTTACTGCGGTAGAAATAGTAGGGACCTAGAAGAGTTAGCAAGTTAAGTTCAAGCAAGTTAAGAATCTTGCGATTGTTGAGAATAGTGAAAAGGAATTCTAGAGATTCTAATGTAGGACTGATCTGAATAGCAAAGGCTCGAAGGACGAATCTGTAAGCTAGTTTCTTGGGCCGTAGAGAGAGAGGAAGTTCACAGGATTCTGCATATACTATACGATTGGAGGTGGAGCGACGGAGGCCGAGGCAAGCTCTGAGGGCTCTGCGCTGCACAACCCCTAATTTATCGCGAAGTGATTTGTCACGCAGGAGGAGGTCTATGGAGTCGTAGTCTAGGGAACCTAGGACGAAGGCTTTGTAAATCTGCAGGAGGGATTATCGGCGAATCTGGAATATATATATATATATAAAAGGTAAAGATAGAAAGGTTGTCGGAGTAGGATCTGTGCTTGCGAAAGCCAAACTGTAAGCGGGGAAGGATTAGGTACCTCTCCAGCAACCAGTTGAACGTTCGAAGGATCAGTCTTTCAAAGACTTTAAGGAGAGATTGAGCGAGAGAAATGAGACGAAATGTGCCAGTGTTATCTTTAGGGATAAAAAAAACTATGAATTCTTTCCATGAGGGGGGAAATTCGCCCCACATGAAATGATCGTTAAAGAGAGAGAAGAGAGTCAAGGATATGCTCGGGAAAATGGGAGATAAGGAAATTATTGATCCTGTCCAGGCCAGGAGCCGAGTTGGGCTTGACCAGACATTTATTGATGGAAATTTGGAGTTCTGAATGCGAGAAGGGTTCGCAGAAGAGGTTTGAGGTGAATGAGGAGGGGGTGAAAACTGAAGGAAAATTAGGATATAAGCAAGAGGGAGGACAAATGGAGAGAATTAAGTATTTCTTTCCCTCGATATTCGTGATGTTGTTGCGAGCTTTAGAGGGGCCAAGATTACGATGCATGAACCTGTTAATTAGACTCCAGGAGTGTTTAGGGTTAGAGTGAAGAGTAAGGGAGGCGCAAGTATCTTGATAGGATTGTTTTTTGACTATGTGAAAGGTGGCTTTAGCGTGGTCCTCAACGGATAAAAATTCTGAGTATAGATTAGGGTTACGGCGGAAGTTTCGGAGGGCAACCTTTCTGGCGGACTCAGCTGGAGAGCATTTCTCATTCCACCAGGGAGGTTCTGGAGATTTAGGGTGTTTTTTTAGAGTTGCGAGAAGGAGGCGCGAGGTTGTTGATGGAGTGGAGAATGGTCGAGGTAAGAGCTTCGTATTTATCGGAAGGAGAAGAGTCCATAGGGAGTTCGTCGAGGGAGAAGCTCGACAGCGAGTCCTTGAAGGCCATCTAGCCCTCCGGAGAAATACGGCAGTAATTCGGGCGGTGAGAGCGGAAAGAGATAGGAGGGGCATCGCTTAGAAGTTTATCTTCAAGATCAGGCCACAACGGAATAGAGTAGTAGTGGGGTGAGACGAAAGCAAGTTCAATGCAGGAAGGGTTGTCGGGATTGCGCCTGTTGAGATAGGTGAGAAAACCACGATTAATGACTAGGAGGTTGTGATCAGTAAAAAAGGAGAAAAGATGCTCCCCCAGGCTGCAGGTATACCTGCTGCCTCAGGCAACGTTTTGGCAGTTGAAATCACCAGCAAGAAAGAGAGAGTTATAGGAAGAGATGGAAGTGAGGAAGTTATGAAGATGAGAGTAGTCAACGGGTGAGTTGGGGGGTCTGTATATCGAGACGACAAGGAGTTCTCCTTGGGCAGTGTGGAGAGAGATAACGTTAGACTCAAAGTTGTTGAAGGAGTCGTAGGTATTAACAGAGTTTAAAGGGATTGTGTTACGAATGCAAATGTCTGTACCACCTCCTCTGCCCGCAGGTCTGTCGTTGTGAGTAATAACGAAACCTTTAAGTGAGGCAGAGTCGCCGGAGTTAAACCACGTTTCGCAGAGAAGAATAACATCGAAATCCTTAGAAATCTCCTGTAGTTGAGATTTGCGTTGCCTAAATGATAAGCAATTCCATTGTAGAAAGTGAAAATTTTTAGGCTATCGTGACGAAGCCATAGTTAGGGGTTAGAGAAGGAGAGAGGCGGATGCGCGAGCAGATTGGTGAAACATCGCTTCGCGTGCGCCCGCGTTTTTTTCTTGCTCGCTTTTAACACTATAATTATATGAATATCCTAATCCACATCTTCCACTTCTTAAAAGTGATCAGATATCTGCTTTTGATCTTCTTTTGTTTACGAGATTTGAATCAACAAAGAGAACGCGGTCGATTATCGAAAGTACTTCGATTGTAGCAGACGAAAAAAGTAGATGACAATTATACATTCCTTCATTTATATAGGTTATATTGTTTACAATAAAGTATAATAAATAAATAGGAGATTGAAATTTAAGAAAAGCTATTGCTTTAGTGTTTGTATTACGTTTAGTAAAATTTTCATTGTTTATATACTAAAAAGTCAAAACAATAAGACAAAAATAGAATGAAGATCTTTATGGTAATAAAAATACATTGTTAAGCTATAGTAACCCTGTTATTTGCAGAATATGAATTAAAATTTTGTTAAAAATTAACAAGTTCGGTCAGGCTAATGATGTATAAGCCTAATTCAGTCATATTTGTACAATTGTAATTTATTTATATGCTTCAATTAGAAACACAAAAAATAATTGTATCATACGTTCAATAATTCTTCATCAGTACAACTAAAGTTTCGTTAAATCTTTTTATTAAAAATGAATTTTTTTTTTTATTACAGAAACAAGAATTAACTGATTAGAAGTACAAAAAATGAGTGGGAGAAGAACTTTTATTAGATCGGTGTGATTCAGTGAGGATGGAGCTTATTGTATACCCAGTGTCTCAAGAAAATGGTTAAATGATTGAATTCTTACAAGCGTTAATTACTATTAAAGATACTGTGCTGGTCATGGAAACGAGGTAATGAATTCATCCTCCTCTTTCAGTTATTTGAAACCTGGAAATGTCAATGTTACAAGTTGCAAGTTAGAACCATTAGAAGCGAAGAGACTGTGGGCCTCGGGAGTTTAGAAGGATGCTACTCGTACAAGTGCATTTCAACCTTATAAGGTATATTGTGATTTGTTTGATTATTGTATGTTTTAGTCAAGTGATTAAGTAAGAATCTTTGATTAAAGTAATATGTATAAATTCTTTTGTAAAATCAACATCCTATAAGCTTATATACGTTAATACCTTATAAATCATGATAACAAGATGAACATTTTAAGTAAAAAATGCACTATTTAAATTAATATAAGTAATAGAGTTATTACTTTTCAATTATATGTGAAATTTTTTATCTACTTTAGTGTACTATTTTTTTATATTTGGTTAAATTCAAGTATTTTCCATTCTAGATTATTTCTCTCAGCAGCCACCTACGTTATTGACCAATTTACAGCGAGGTAACACACAAACTGAAATTCCATTGCCTTATGGAGGTCGCAGCGATGTCAGTTTTTATACTTTGGCTGGTCAGGGTTAATTTACAGCTGATAATATTCAGTCAGGTAAATTTTTCTGATAAAAAAACGACAAATTTTATGGATATTGTTACTTGAAAAGAAAAAGAAAAATGATATCTATGCATATTAATTTTAGGATCAGTTGACACTCCAGATGAAAATGGTCTGACTGAACTTATGTGGATATCTGGCTATGGTCAACAAAATAGTGTAAGGTTTCTCCTAGATGCCGGAGCAGACAAAAATTACAAAGGATCTCATGGTCAGTCACCATTATAGTTGGCTGCAGCTTGTGGACATCATGATCTTGTTAAACTGTTATGAAACTATATCGCTGATCCCAATGCAATTGAAGATGTGCATTAAATTCAACAAAATTCTAATGAATACATGTAATTTAGGAGTTTTTCTCAGTAAAAATTTAATATTGGTTTGATTTTTTATAAATTTTTGTAACGAAATAATTTTTTTGTTTCTTCTAAGGGTCTTTTTCTATATACATTTTCTATATACAAATCTATTATTCTAAGAAATTTAAAGTACTTATTATCTATTTTATTTTTATTAATTCCTAGGTGAATTGGACAAATCTGTTTTTGAAAATGTACTATCCTATAATGTAACTGTACATGCAAGATGATCATGAAGAAGTTGCGAAAATTCAATAACCCTTGGAAGAATTTATCAATCTCAATGACGTACTTGAAATTAACAATGACAGTGAGAGAGATATAATGGTTGATGATTTGTTTTAACTATAATTGTCATAAATGTATTCATTATATTATTTATGTATTTTAAGATCTGTGGCATGGAAAATTTATTCCCTGATGCTGCAATCTCAGTATACGAGTTCCAAATTTCATAGTATTCACTGGAGTTTCAGCTGAAGATCTCTTATCGTAACTCACATTATTGGTTGGTAACATTTTTAATAAGAAATAGCATAATGTACATAGCTGGATGTAAAGTTTCTGTACAGTCCAATTTCAAAATTAATGGAAAAGTTTAGTCCCCAATTATTCTTCGACCTGTTCCATGTTTAAAGGAATCTGTTAATGGTGATTTTCCTGTTTTACATTTACTCTTTCAAACTCATTTAAAACTGCAGTTACTTAATAAAATTATTATTATTTAAAATTATATATGATTACCAAAATAAAATATTTCTATAATTCACTTGTTCAAAAGCATTTTTGTGATTTATTTAAAATTTTTCAGGTTCAATAATTCCTTAAGTTTAAATATTCCATTATTTCTGAGCAAATGTATGTGCCAGAATTCCAAGAAATTTTATTAATTTTTATGTTATTTGCATAGCCTTTCCGTGTCCGCAAAATTTCGAATTTTTCAAAAGTGAAGAGTTTATGGATGAAATAAAGAATGAGTTGCTTGATGCCAATAGTCGAAGGAATAGCATTGATATCTATCAGTTCGAACAATCAAATGACTTATCGAAGGTAGATAGCAATAATTTAAAAACATTGTATGAAACTTTCCAAATAGATCTGGTTAACTGGATGGAGAAGAATACTAAAATTGATTTAAAGAAGAAAATATTCATGCGAAGTTCCTGTTACTCTGATATTGACTAACTTCATTTTGTGCCTATCAAAGAATTGAACGGAAGAAGATGGTGAAGCTTTAGATCTCTTTGATGAGGACGAAAATGGACTGCCTAGAAAAATTGTTAAATCTTTAATACCTGAATATAATTCGTTGTTATTTTTCGAAGTTGAGGATAATTCTTATCATCAAATGGCAGAAATAACCTCACCAGATAAGACAAGGTGGAGTGTCAATGGTTGGTTTCATGGTCCACTTTTAATGAGAGACAAACCTAATATACCAGAACAGATATTAAGTTTTATAGAGCCTGAAAGTACTGAAATTGATTTAGAATCATGGATATCAAAAGTATACGTATATCCAGGAATAATGAAGGAAATTCAAGAAGATGTTGAACAAGAATCTTTTGCTTTTCTACAAGATTAGTTAAAGCCAGATGTTTACGAAAAAATGCCTGAAGAATTACAGTCTGACAACAGAAAAATCATTTTCGTGATTTCTTTGAAATATTTCAGACAGTTGCCCAGATAGTTGCCCAGAACCGTATTCACACACAAGTATTCATACGAAATAGCAAAGAAGAATCTCGAAAATAAAAGACATGAATATATATGCTCAGAGTTGTATTATAAAAACCTGTATAAATTACCAAGTTCCCGAAGAATGTTACTGAAATTTAAAAAAATGTAATTTTAATCGTATAAATTCAAAGAAAGTTGTGAGAATTTATATTGAATGAGTAGATTTATTTATCCTGAAAATCCAAGAACAATCCGATTAAAGTCGTATTTATTGAAAACAATAATTATTTTCTGTACAATTAGGTGTCCAAGTTTTGGTCCCAGATTTTTGTAAGGGAGCAGTAGTGGGACACTCAAAATATACAAATTATAATTAAATTCAGTGATTGAAAACTACTTTAGAGCTTACTAAACAAGATATTAAATAAGAAACAATAATGTAAAATCGAATGAATTTCGGGAAAAGAGGATTTTGGAAATCTATAACTCTTGCTTCATAGGGTGTAATCCTACAACTTCAAAAAGTGGGGTTACGGAACTCTGTCTATCAATTTTTGTGATTATTAATTTACCAATAATGACCGAAATACAAAAGCATGTAAATCGATTAGTATTATCGAATGAATTCAGAAAATGAGTTTTTTTATTTGTTTGCAGAATGGTAACGAAGAAAGCTACTTAATAAGTATACCAATTGCCTGCCCCAGTAGTACTGGATCAACACGAAACATCGTGTCCCATTATACATGCAGCCAGGAACTCATTTATTTCAACAACTTTTTATTTGCATGGGAAAGGTTTAAAAAAGAATATTTTTTTACAATCGATAGTAAATCTCCCGGGCTACAAGATAATACTAAATTTTCTTTTTTAATTTTGCTATCATATGTCAGAATTAAAGTCTGTCTAAATGGGTATCCCAAAAGTGTCCTATTACTGGTGCGTTTACCTTATTCTCATTTTTCTTTGAGATCGCGGACCTACGCATAACCTAAATTTTTGACACTTTAAATAAGAAAAAGGAGTAACTACTTTTTTTTCAGTTTGTTATTTATAAATGGGCAAAGCTAAAAAAAACTTTTATTTTGAGTAGTGTTTATGTGCGAAAAGTTTGTTCTCGTTTTTATTTCTCTCCGTGTAGATTCTATTATGACTATTTCCAGCTGAAAATTATATATTAAAAATTTGATGATTCATCTTACCCCGGTGTCTCATTTTACCCCGGTTTTTTATCTTGCCCAGTGTTTCATCTTACCCCGGTGTTTCATCTTACACCGTCCGTTCAAATGTTTCATCTTACCTGTCCGACGGTGCCTGTATGTCTGTCTGACCGTCGATGTCTGTCTGTGTGTCAGTCTATCTGTGCCTGACTGTCTGCTGGTGCCTCTCTGTCTGCCCGTCTGTCTGTCTGTCTGCCTGTACGTCGGTGTCTGTCTATCTGTCTGTCGGTGTCTGTATGTCTGTCTGTCTGTCCGTCGGTATCTGTCTGTCTGTCTGTCTGGCTGTTGTTGTCTGTCTGTCTGCCTGTCCGTCGGTGTCTGTCTATCTGTCTGTCTGTCTGTCGGTCTCTGTCTGCCTGTCGGTGTCTGTCTGTCTGTCGATGTCTGACTGCCTGTTCATCGGCGTCTGTCTGTCTGCCTGTCCGTCAGCGTCTGTCTGTCTGTTTGTCCGTTGGTGTCTGTCTGTCCATTGGTGTTAGTCTGTCTGCCTATCCGTCGGCGTCTGTCTGTCTGTCTGTCTGTCTGTCGGTATCTGTCTGTCTGTCTGTCCGTCGGTGTCTTTCAGACCTTCGGTGTCTGTCTGTCCGTCGGTGTCTGTCTGTCTGTCTGTCCGTCGGTGTCTGTCTGCTGTCGCCCTGTCCGTCGGTGTCTGACTGTCTGTCGGTGTTTGTCTGTCTATCTGCCTATCTGTCGGTGTCTGTCTGTCCGTCTGGTTGTCGGTGCCTGTCTGTCTGTCTGTCGGTCCGTCGGTGTCTGTCTGTCTGCCTAACCGTAGGCGTCTGTCTGTCTGTCTGTCGGTGTGTGTCTATCTGTCTATCTGTCCGTGTCCGTCTGCCTGTCCGTCGGTGTCTGTTTGTCTGTATGTCCGTCGGTGTCTGTCTGTCAGCCTGTCCGTCGGTGTCTGTCTGTCTGTCTGTCTGTCTGTCAGTCTGTCTGTCGGTGTGTGTCTGACTGCCTGTCTGTTCGTCGGTGTCTGACTGTACGTCGGTGTATGTCTGTTTGTCTGTCCGTCTGGTTGTCGGTGCCTGTCTGTCTGTCTGTCGGTCCGTCGATGTCTGTCTGTCTGCCTGTCCGTCGGTGTCTGTCTGTCTGCCTGACCGTCGGTGTCTGTCTGGCGGTGTCTGTCTGCCTGTCCGTCGGTGCCTGTCTGCCCGTCGGTGTCTGTTTGTCGGTCTGTCTGTCGGTGTCTGTGTGTCAGTCTATTCGTCGGTGTCTGTCTGTCAGTCGGTGTCTGTCTGCCTGACTGATCGTCGGTGTCTGCTGTCTGCCTGTCCGTCGGTGTCTGTCTGTCTGTCAGTCTGTCTGTCTGTCCGTCGGTGTATGTCTATCTGTCTGTCTGACCGTGTCTGTCTGCCTGTCCGTCGGTGCCTGTCTGCCCGTCCGTGTCTGTTTGTCGATCTGTCTGTCGGTGTCTGTCTGTCAGTCTGTCCATCGGTGTCTGTTTGTCTGTCTGTTGGTCTCTGTCTGCCTGACGGTGTCTGTCTGTCTGTCGGTGTGTGTCTGACTGTCTGTCTGTTCGTCGGTGTCTGTCTGTCCGTCGGTGTATGTCTGTCTGCCTGTTCGTCGGTGTCTGCTGTCTGCCTGTCCAACGGTTTCTGTCTGTCTGCCTGTCCGTCGGTGTCTGTATGTCTGTCTGTCTGTCGGTATCTGTCTGGCGGTGTCTGTCTGCCTGTCCGTCGGTGCCTGTCTGCCCGTCGGTGTCTGTTTGTCGGTCTGTCTGTCGGTGTCTGTCTGTCTGTCTATTCGTCGGTGTCTGTCTGCGGTGTGTGTCTGACTGTCTGTCTGTTCGTTGGTGCCTGTCTGTCCGTCGGTGTCTGTCTGTCTGTCTCTGTCTGTCTATGTGGCTGTCTGTCTGTCGGTATCTGTCTTTCTGTCTGTCTGTCTGACTGTCCGTCGGTGTCTGTCTGGCGGTGTTTGTCTGCCTGTCCGTCGGTACCTATCTACCCGTCGGTGTCTGTTTGTCGGTCTGTCTGTCGGTGTCTGTCTGTCTGTCTATTCGTCGGTGTCTGCCTGTCCGTTGGTGTCTGTCTGCCTGCCTGTTCGTCGTTGTGTGCTGTATGCCTGTCCGTCGGTGTCTGTCTGTCTGCCTGTACGTCGGTATCTGTCTGTCTGCCTGGCCGTCGGTGTCTGTCTGTCTGTCAGTCTCTCCTGTCTGTCTGTCGGTGTGTGTCTGACTGTCTGTCTGTTCGTCGGTGTCTGTCTGTCCGTCGATGTATGTCTGTTTGTCTGTCCGTCTGGTTGTCGGTGCCTGTCTGTCTGTCTGTCGGTCCGTCGATGTCTGTCTGTCTGCCTGTCCGTCGGTGTCTGTCTGTCTGACTGACCATCGGTGTCTGTCTGGCGGTGTCTGTCTGCCTGTCCGTCGGTGCCTGTCTGCCCGTCGGTGTCTGTTTGTCGGTCTGTCTGTCGGTGTCTGTCTGTCAGTCTATTCGTCGGTGTCTGTCTGTCAGTCGGTGTCTGTCTGCCTGACTGATCGTCGGTGTCTGCTGTCTGCCTGTCCGTCGGTGTCTGTCTGTCTGTCAGTCTGTCTGTCTGTCCGTCGGTGTATGTCTATCTGTCTGTCTGACCGTGTCTGTCTGCCTGTCCGTCGGTGCTTGTCTGCCCGTCGGTGTCTGTTTGTCGATCTGTCTGTCGGTGTCTGTCTGTCAGTCTGTCCATCGGTGTCTGTTTGTCTGTCTGACGGTCTATGTCTGCCTGACGGTGTCTGTCTGTCTGTCGGTGTGTGTCTGACTGTCTGTCTGTTCGTCGGTGTCTGTCTGTCCGTCGGTGTATGTCTGTTTGTCTGTCCGTCTAGTTGTCGGTGCCTGTCTGTCTGTCTGTCGGTCCGTCGGTGTCCGTCTGTCTGCCTGTTCGTCGGTGTCTGCTGTCTGCCTGTCCGTCGGTGTCTGTCTGTCTGCCTGCCCGTCGGTGTCTGTCTGTCTGTCTGTCCGTCGGTGTCTGACTGTCTGTCAGTTCGTCGGTGTCTGTCTGTCTGACTGTCCGTCGGTGTCTGTTTGTGTGTCTGTCTGTATGTCGGTCACTGTCTATCTCTCGGTGTGTGTCTGTCTGTCTGCTGGTGCCTCTCTGCCTGCCTGTCTGTCTGTCCGCCCGTGTCTGTCTGTCTCCCTGTACGTCAGTGTCTGACCGTCATGTCTGCCTTGTTTCATCTTACCCTGGTGTTTCATCTTACCCTGGTGTTTCATCTTACCACGGCGTTTCATTTTGCCCCGCTGTTTCATCTTACCACGGCGTTTGATCTTACCCCGGTATTTCATCTTACACCGTCCGTTCAAATGTTTCATCTTACTTGTCCTTTGGTGTTTGTCTGTCTGTCTGACCGTCGCTGTCTGTATGTCTGTCTGTCTGTCCGTCGGTGTCTGCCTGTCTGTCTGTCTGTCCGTCGTTGTCTGTCTGTATGCCTGTCCGTTGGTGTCTGTCTATCTGTCTACACAGACGACAGACACCGACAGACAGACAGACACCGACAGACAGACAGACAGACTGACCTACACCGACGGACAGGCAGACAAACACCGACAGACAGACAGACAGACAGACAGACAGTCACCGACGGACAGGCAAGCAGACAGACAGAGAGTCACCGACAGACAGGCAGACAAACAGACAGACGCTGACGGACAGGCAGACAGACATTGACAGATCGGCAGACACCGACAGACAGACAGACAGACAGGTAGACACCGATGGACAGGCGGACAGGCACCGACAAACAGACAGACAGACAGACACCGACAGACAGACAGACATACACCGACGGACAGGCAAACAGACAGACATACACCGACGGACAGGCAAACAGACAGACAGACAGACAGGCAGATAGACAGACACTGACGGGCAGACAGACAGACACATACCGGCGGACAGACAGACACCGACAGACAGATAGACAGACATACACCGACAGACTGACAGCCAGACAGACTAACAACGACGGACAGACAGAAAGTGAGACAGACAGACAGAGAGACACCGACGGATAGGCAGACAAACTCCGACAGACAGACACCGATGGACAGAAAGACGGACAGACACCGACGGACAGACACCGACAGACAGGCACCGACGGACAGGCAGACAGAGAACGACGAACAGGCAGACAGACGACATCGACGGACAGATATACAAACAGACATACACCGACAGACAGACAGACACCGAAGGAAAGGCAGACACAGACAGACAGACAGTCAGACAGACAGACACCGACGGACAGGCAGACAGACATAGAGACAGACACCGATGTACATACAGACAGACGGACAGACAGACACCAACAGACACCCACAGGCAAACAGACACCGACGCACAGGCAGACAGCACCCGACGGACATGCAGACAGACACCGACATACAGACAGACAGACACCGACAAACAGACAGACAGATAGACTGACCGACACCGACATACCGACAGACATCGACGTACAGATAGACAGAAAGGTAGACACCGACAGATCTACAGACAGACAGACACCGACGTACAGGCATACAGACACCGACAGAGAGACAGACAGTAGCTGACGGGCAGGCAGTCTGACACCGACAGAGAGACACCGACAGACACCGGCAGACGGACAGACACCGACAGACAGACAGACCCCGACGGCCATGCAGACAGACAGACAAACAGAGTGACAGACAGATATACAGACAGACAGACACCGACGGACAGGCAGAAAGACACCGACAGACAGACAGACAGACAGACAGGTACACAGATTCAGACAGACGGGACAGGAAGAACAACAGACCCCGACGGACAGGCAGACATACACCGACAGACAGACAGACACCGATAGACAGACAGATAGACAGACAGACACCGGCGGGCAGCCACTCAGACAGAAACAGACAGACAGGCAGACAGACACCGACAGTCAGACAGACGGACAGGAAGAGAGACAGACAGACACACGACCAGATAAACAGACGCCGACGGACATACAGACACCGACGGACCGACAGACAGAGAGGTAGACACCGGCAGACAGACAGACAGACAGACAGACACTGACGGACGGGCAGACAGACACCGACAGACAGACAGTCAGATAGACACCGACGGACAGGCAGACAGACACCGACTGACAGACAGACAGACAGACAGACAGACACCAACGGACAGGCAGACATACAGGTACTGACGAACAGAGAGACTACCGACACCGACAGACAGACTGGCAGATAGATGGACACCGACGGACAGACACCGACAGACAGACAGGCAGACAGACAGAAACCGACGTACAGACAGACAGACAGACACCGACGGACAGGCAGACATACATGTACCGACAAACAGACAGCCATACAGACACCGACAGATAGACTGGCAGATAGACAGACTACGACGGACAGACACCGACAGACAGACAGACAGGCACCGACAGACAGACAGACAGACATACAGACCGACACCGACGGACAGGCAGTCAGATACCGACGGACAGACAGACAGACAGACAGACACCGACGGGCAGACAGACAGACACATACCGGCGGACAGACAGACAACGACAGACAGATAGACAGACATACACCGACAGACTGACAGCCAGACAGACTAACAACGACGGACAGACAGAAAGTCAGACAGACAGACAGACAGACACCGATGGACAGAAAGACGGACAGACACCGACGGACAGACACCGACGGACAGACACCGACGGACAGGCAGACAGAGAACGACGAACAGGCAGACAGACGACATCGACGGAAAGATATACAAACAGACATACACCGACAGACAGACAGACACCGAAGGAAAGTCAGACACAGACAGACAGACACCGACGGACAGGCAGACAGACATAGAGACAGACACCGATGTACATACAGACAGACGGACAGACAGACACCAACAGACACCCACAGGCAGACCGACAGCGACGGACAGGCAGACAGCACCCGACGGACATGCAGACAGACACCGACGAACAGACAGACAGACACCGACAAACAGACAGACAGATAGACTGACCGACACCGACATACCGACAGACATCGACGTACAGATAGACAGAAAGGTAGACACCGACAGATCTACAGACAGACAGACACCGACGTACAGGCATACAGACACCGACAGACAGACAGACAGTAGCTGACGGGCAGGCAGTCTGACACCGACAGAGAGACACCGACAGACAGGCAGACAGGCACCGACTGACAGCCAGACAGACATACAGGGACAGGTAGACAGACATACACCGACGAAAGACACCGACAGACAGACAGACAGTAGCTGACGGGCAGGCAGTCTGACACCGACAGAGAGACACCGACAGACAGACAGACAGGCACCGACAGACAGACTGACAGACATACAGACGGACACCGACAGATGAACAGACAGACAGACACCGACAGACAGACGCACACCGACGGACAGCCAAACAGACATACAGGGACAGGTACACAGACAGACACCGGCGGGCAGCCAGGCAGACATAAACCGACGGACAGGCAGACAGACACTGACAGTCAGACAGACGGACAGGAAGACAGACAGACAGACAGACGACCAGACAGACAGACACCGACGGACATACAGACACCGACGGACCGACAGACAGAGAGGTAGACACCGGCAGATAGACAGACAGACAGACAGACACTGACGGACGGGCAGACAGACACCGACAGACAGACAGTCAGATAGACACCGACGGACAGGCAGACAGACACTGACAGACAGACAGAAAGTCAGACTGACATCGACGGACAGACACCGACAGACAGACAGACAGGTGCCGACGGACAGGCAGACAGACAACGACTAACACGCAGACAGATAGACACCGAAGGACAGGAAGACACCGACAGACAGACTGACAGACAGACAGATAGACAGACACTAACGGAAGGACAAACAGACACCGACAGACAGACAGTCAGTTAGACACCGATGGACAGTCAGGCAGACACCTACAGACAGACGGACAGACACCGACGGACAGGGAGATAGACACCGACAGCCAGACAGACAGACAGACATACGCCGATGGACAGGTAGACAGACAGACACCGACGTACAGGCAGACGGACAAACACCGGCGGTCAGGAAAACTGACAGTCCCCGACGGACAGGCAGACAGACACCGACAGACAGACAGACCCCGACGGACAGGCAGACAGACACCGACGGACAGACAGTCAGATAGACACCGACGGACAAACAGTCAGATAGACACCGACGGACAGACAGACAGACACCGACGGACGGACAGACAGACAGACAGACAGAGAGTCACCGACAGACAGACAGACAGATAGGCAGACACCGACAGACAGACAGACAGATAGGCAGACACCGACAGACAGGTAGACAGAGAGAGAGACACCGACACACTCGCAGACAGACAGGCACCGATGAACAGACAGACATACAGACACCGACAGATAGACTGGCAGATAGGCAGACAACGACGGACAGACATCGACAGACAGACAGACAGACATCGACGGACACCGACGGACAGACAGACAGACTGACACCAACAGACAGGCAGACAGACAGATACCGACGGACAGGCAGACACCGACAGACAGAGAGACAGACAGACAGACAGACAGACAGGCAGACACGGACAGACAGGTAGACAGACAGAGAGACACCGACGCACTAGCAAACAGACAGGCACCGATGAACAGACAGACAGACAGACAGACGGAAACCGACAGACAGACAGACAGACAGACAGACAGACACCGACGGACGGACAGACAGACACCGACAGACAGACAGACACCGACAGACAGACAGACAGACAGACAGAGAGTCACCGACAGACAGACAGACAGATAGGCAAACACCGACAGACAGACAGACAGATAGGCAGACACAGACAGACAGGTAGACAAAGAGAGAGAGACACCGACGAACAGACAGAGAGACAGACACCGACAGACACACAGCGACAGACAGGCGCACAGACAGACACCGACGGACGGACATACACCGACGGACAGACAGACGGGCACCGACATTCAGACAGACACCGAAAGATAGACAGACAGACAGACAGACACCGAGGGCCAGGCATATAGACACCGACATACAGACAGACAGATAGACAGACAGGCAGACAAAGAGACACCGACGGATACGCGGACAGACACCGACAGACAGACAGACAGACAGACACCAACGGACAGGTAGACATACAGGTACTGACAAACAGAGAGACTACCGACACCGACAGACATACTGGCAGATAGATGGACACCGACGGACAGACACCGACAGACAGACAGGCAGACAGACAACGACTAACACGCAGACAGATAGACACCGAAGGACAGGAAGACACCGACAGACAGACTGACAGACAGACAGATAGACAGACACTAACGGAAGGACAAACAGACACCGACAGACAGACAGTCAGTTAGACACCGATGGACAGTCAGGCAGACACCGACAGACAGACGGACAGACACCGACGGACAGGGAGATAGACACCGACAGCCGGACAGACAGACAGACATACGCCGATGGACAGGTAGACAGACAGACACCGACGTACAGGCAGACGGACAAACACCGGCGGTCAGGAAAACTGACAGTCCCCGACGGACAGGCAGACAGACACCGACAGACAGACAGACCCCGACGGACAGGCAGACAGACACCGACGGACAGACAGTCAGATAGACACCGACGGACAAACAGTCAGATAGACACCGACGGACAGACAGACAGACACGGACGGACGGACAGACAGACAGACAGACAGAGAGTCACCGACAGACAGACAGACAGATAGGCAGACACCGACAGAAAGGTAGACAGAGAGAGAGACACCGACACACTCGCAGACAGACAGGCACCGATGAACAGACAGACATACAGACACCGACAGATAGACTGGCAGATAGGCAGACAACGACGGACAGACATCGACAGACAGACAGACAGACATCGACGGACACCGACGGACAGACAGACAGACTGACACCAACAGACAGGCAGACAGACAGATACCGACGGACAGGCAGACACCGACAGACAGAGAGACAGACAGACAGACAGACAGACAGGCAGACACGGACAGACAGGTAGACAGACGGAGAGACACCGACGCACTAGCAAACAGACAGGCACCGATGAACAGACAGACAGACGGAAACCGACAGACAGACAGACAGACAGACAGACAGACACCGACGGACGGACAGACAGACACCGACAGACAGACAGACACCGACAGACAGACAGACAGACAGACAGAGAGTCACCGACAGACAGACAGACAGATAGGCAAACACCGACAGACAGACAGACAGATAGGCAGACACAGACAGACAGGTAGACAAAGAGAGAGAGACACCGACGAACAGACAGAGAGACAGACACCGACAGACACACAGCGACAGACAGGCGCACAGACAGACACCGACGGACGGACATACACCGACGGACAGACAGACGGGCACCGACATTCAGACAGACACCGAAAGATAGACAGACAGACAGACAGACACCGAGGGCCAGGCATATAGACACCGACATACAGACAGACAGATAGACAGACAGGCAGACAAAGAGACACCGACGGATACGCGGACAGACACCGACAGACAGACAGACAGACAGACACCAACGGACAGGCAGACATACAGGTACTGACAAACAGAGAGACTACCGACACCGACAGACATACTGGCAGATAGATGGACACCGACGGACAGACACCGACAGACAGACAGGCAGACAGACAGACACCGACGGACAGGCAGACATACATGTACCGACAAACTGACAGACATACAGACACCGACAGATAGACTGGCAGACAGACAGACAACAACGGACAGACACCGACAGACAGACAGACAGACATCGACGGTCACCGACGGACAGACAGACAGACAGACACCAACAGACAGGCAGACAGACAGACACCGACGGAGAGGCAGACACCGACAGACAGAGAGACAGACAGACATACAGACACCGACGGACAGGTAGACGGACAGACACCGACGGATTGGCAGACAGACAGACAACAACGGACAGACACCGACACACAAACAAACATCGACGTACACGCATGCATACTGCCTGACATACAGACACACAGACACTGACGGACCAACAGACAGACAGACAGACAGACAGACACCGACAGACAGATAGACAGACAGACATCGACGGACAGGCAGAGAGACACACACCAGTAGACAGGCAGACACCAACAGACAGACAGAGAGACAGACAGATAAACACCGACACACAAACAGACAGACAGATAGACGCCGACTGACAGACTTTCAGACACATACAGACAGACAGGCAGACATGCACCGACAGACAGACAGACTCCGACGGACAGGCAGACAGACACACAGACACGGAGGGACAGGCAAACCGACAGACCGACAGCCACCGACAGACAGATACCGACGGACAGGTAGACAGACACCGACAGATTTACAGACGGTCAGACAGACAGACATCGACAGACAGACAGACACCGACAGACAGATAGATAGAAAGACACCGACAGTCAGATAGACAGACAGACACCGACGTACAAGCAGACAGACAGACAGGCACCGACGGCCAGGCAGACAGACAGGCACCGACAAACAGACAGACAGACAGACACAGACGACAGCCAGACAGGCAGCGACAGACAGACAGGCAGACAGACAGACACCGACAGACAGACAGACAGACACCGACGGACATCGACGGACAGACAGACAGACAGACACCGACATACAGGCAGACAGTTCATAACTGATTCTGATCAAGTCATGTGCATTTTTGCGCTCTAACACTGTTTAGTATACCTTACAAAGATGCGTTAAAAAGAAAAAGAAAGTTTCGTCTTATGTCGTAACACCTGGGCGGCCAAATGTTACTATCCGTAGGTTAGCTATTAAATGGATCAGTGACAAATCGTTCACAATAAGTATAATAACGAATGTATATCATTATAATATAAAGTATAAAGCATTTTTGACTCATGCGATTAATAATTGATGCGTAGTTTGTAAGTACATTCTTTATCGCCGCGGTATGATTCAAATTTGTTTATTGCTTATGTATACAATCGAAAGATACGTCACAAGACGTACCACCTGGGCCAGATATTGCTATCCGTGGGATAGTAATTGAATTGCATCAGTTATTAAACGTTACAATAAATAATGAAACTTTAATAATTTTAAATTAATTGTAAAATAAACAAGAGTAAAAAATAAAAATTCTTACGTATATATGTGAATATCCTAAATTTAATAACTATATATTTAAGAATTCGTTCAATAATTTTTTTCTTAATTATTATAATTTGCTTATGTTTTGGTTTAACATTAATTTTACTTTTATAACAATTTCTCCGGAATATTTTTCATTCATTGAAAAATACTATTATAAATAGTGAATGACAATTAGTCTCCTCCCCGACAAGATCGCTGTGCTTATAATAAAACAATGCACAAAAACATTTAACGAAATTTATTCAAAATTTAATGAGAATATTCCGTGATTGGCTTTAGTAGTTGAAAGAGTTAAGGTTGGGGGTCTGTTTGGTAAAGGTGGTGGAGTGGTAAGGGTAGTAATTTTTTTAAGTTGATGATTCGTCAAATTTTTGTAATGCTACTGGGTAAGAAATTGCTGATGGTGCTGGTTGAGGAACTGTTTGAGGAACTGTTCTTTCTTTATCTTCCCTCATTACCTTTTCTTTATAGTCTGTTTGTCCTAGATAAGTTAGCAAGTGCGTTATAGAGATAAATACAGCTCCAAGGAGTTTTATTGACCAACCATAGATTGTGTGAAGCGTGTATCCTCTGATGACATTGATTATTTTGCGCGTAATAAAATTAGTAATTGGCACTAGTATTATTGCCGATGATATTAATCCGCATGCTATTAATTTGTTTATAAGCATATTCCAAGTACTTTCTGCAATATTTTTAAGGTGTTTTCGGTAAAAAGGTTATTGATTGAATTTCCAGCTGAATTTTCCTCTCCTGCCATTTCTCTAGCGATGGTATTGAGAAGTGATGATTTTTCCAAGGGAAACATCAGTTGCTGCTGTAACTTGTCTAACTCTATTTGAGTGTAAATACCACTAGTTGCTAAGGAATCCACACTTTTGTATGTCCAACTAATTTTGGTATTTGGCTGAAAGACATTTGGTGCAATTGTTTTTGTAGGAGTAGGGATGAATTTTATCCATTCGTCTGATATTTTATAATAGGTTGGTACAATTGAATTACAATTGACCTCAATTCCACGTTTGACTAAAATATGGGTTCTAGGGGTGAGAAACCATGCTTCGTTTCCTGATATTACTGGAAGCTGATTATAGCATTCTTTTAAATGTATTAATTTCACATTTTTGGGAGTGCACTGAATTAAATGCACTACTTCTCCGGCTATTCTTGCAATATATCCGGGTTTTTTCATAATATTGAAAGCGAATTCATCGGGGGAAAGTGTGGCTATGGATAAGGAGTTTTGGATTATTTTTCTTTCAACTTCACATCTTTGTGTGATTAAATCTAAGTATAAATTATTAAGTTCATTCCTTAAATGTTTTTCTACATATACGAACTTAGAATTAACATACGTAAATAAATCTAAATTTATCGCATTTTTAAATCTAATAATATCATTATCGAAATAGTACTCGTTTGTCTCAAAGTTCCTTTAAAAAATCATCAATTTCGGATGTTCAGTTCGAATAAATTCGCGATTACAACGCATAATTTTGTCCCTAGTTGATAATGCAAAAGTTATATCATTTGAACTTAAAGTATAAATAATTTCATTGTTTACGCCGCTAAAAAGTTTAGCTGCTATACCTTTGAATAAAATGTCATAAGAATTTTTAAAACATTCTTCTCTAGGTAATATTTCCCAAAAGGTATGCCCTCCTTCCATATCAATACAATGTTTATCTGAAAATTTACGGACTGTCCCCGAACTTAATCTTAACTTATCATTATTTAAATTTACTTGGGCATTAGATTCTATTAATGTAATTTTAATACTGCCATGAACAAAAACTTTGTTCCACGTACCAAAATTATCTGAATAAGATGTTCCTGAACATGAGTTTCCTTCAGCACTGCCCGCGAAGTCGACTCCTCTTGTTACCGATGAATTTACTTTAAGATTTGCTATAGTGTGTCCGTTGTCATATTTAAAAATTCCTGTATCATGAATAATTTTACATTGTTCATGGCTTATGTCGTAAAGGTATTCTTGTTCTGCATTTACCGTAGGTATAATATGTGCAAAAATTCCATATTGAAAAATTGTACGATGAATTTCTATTTTACATTGTATGATGTGAACATCCCGAAAATCTGCTACTTGTATTAGTTCTATTGTGACATTTGATGCGTTTACTGGTGTGTTGTGAAAGTCGCACTCTCCAGAATCCAATAGAGAGAATGTTGTAATATTTGGAGTTGTTGAACCGCAATTATATCCAATTATGGCTTGGTTAAGGTTAAAAAATGTAATAAAAATTAGTATGTTGATGAGCATGATTGCGATGTTCCTTAAACAGAAAAATATGTTAATTTTCTTATTTATATAAAATTAACTTGTTAGCATGAACTTGTTTTGGTTTTCCTCTATAGCTAATGACAATACTATTTTCATTAACTTTTAATATTTCAAAAGGACCAATATTATGATGTTTTTCCAGTTTTCCAGGTTTTGGTTCTTTTACTAACCAAACTTTATCATTTATTTTAAAATCCACTGGATTTAAGAATCTATGATAATATTTTTTTGATTTTTCTTTAGATAATATTAAATTTTCTCGTGCCGAGGTAGCGATTTCTCTCATATTCGTAACTAGATTTTCTATATAATTATTAAAACTAGGAATTTGTTCAGATTTTATTAGAGGTTCACTAGATGGTAATCTAGGAGGATAAGCAAAAACAAGTTCATGGGGTGTAAATTTATGGCTTGTATTTATAGATGTGTTATGATGAAATTGAGCTAGTTCTAGTAAATTATCCCATTCGATTTTCTTAGTCGAAAAATTTTTCAAATATTGACACAGAGGATGATGAGCTTTTTCTAAAGAACCATTAGATTGAGGTGAGAAAGAAGTAGTTTCGATTTTTGTAAATTTGAATCTACGTGCGATAGTTTTTAACATTTTACTAGTAAAGTTTGCTCCTCTATCAGTTAATACAATTTTTGGTGAACTAAAAATACATATGAATCTTTTTATGAAAGCATCAGCTACTGATTCTGCGGTTTGATTTTTAAGTGCTATAGTAATCAGAAACTTTGATAATTGATCCGGAATTGTCAAAACATATTTATTACCATTTTTTGTTAAATTTAAAGGTCCAACTATATCCATGGCAATTTTATCAAAAGTTTTAACAAGTGTGTCGGTAATAACCGTAGGTTGTTTTGTTTTAATACGTTTCAATTTGTTTCTTTGGCAAACTTCACAGGATCTTATTTTATTTTGAACGTCTAGCTTTAAATTTCCCAAAAATATTTATTTTTTATTCGGTTATACGTTCGGTAAACCCCTGAATGTCCCCCTATACTTGTAGAATGGTTTAATTAAAATATTCTATCTCTGTCTCCCATTTCTACATATACTGTAATATTTAAACAGATTGTTACTTTGATTTGTGTGTCCTTAAATATCTTAATTATTATTTCTTCTATTTCATTCCAATTTATATTACTTATTTTTATATTCTTAGAAATACTAAAAGTATAATATTTCTTTTGTAACATTATTTCCTTTAATAATTCAAAAACTTTATGTAAGCTTTCTTTTACTCTTATTACAGATTCTCGTGTATCAATACATAGCACAAATAATTTTTTACTCTCGAAATCTACAACATCAATTTCATTTTTGCTTAAATGATCATTCAAAATTAATTTTTTATTTTCGATTAACTTATCAGTATTTTCATCAAAAGATTTTCTTTGCATCGTAATTAAATGCACAATATTATTTTTTTTACACTGGATACAATTAGTTGAAAAAAATAATGTTATGTGGTTTGTGCATATGTATAATATTCTCTAAATTTTTATCATCATTTCCGGTCTTATCTTTTGATTTCTTTTACTTATTGTTTTTATTTTCTTTTAGACGAATACGTTCGTCATTTAATTTCTGGATTTTCATGTCGTTTGTTGGTACTGTTTTAGGAATATTTGTTAAACCTGATTCCTTAGCTTTTTTAATTACGTTTATTTGAATATACCCTATCGGGTTTCTTGATAATGCATCTGCATTAGTATTTTGTCTACCAGGTTTATATATTACTTCATAATCATAATCTAATAATTTTAATCGCCATTTTTGAACTCTACTATTCTTATCTGCTGACTTTAACGAAAGTAAAGGTTTGTGGTCAGTTATTATTGTAAATTTGTTTCCATATATGTAATTTCTAAAAGTTTTTACAGCAAACATTATAGCTAAAGCTTCTTTTTCATAAGTATGATAATTTTTCTCTGCAGCTTTCAGAACTCTAGAGGCGTACGCGACAGGCTTATTTTGTTGAGACAAAATAGCGCCTAGAGCTACCTGGCTCGTATCAGACGTAATTACAATAGGTTTTTCCATATCGGGAAACTCTAATATAGGAGCTGTACATAGTGCCTCAACTAACTTGTTAAAAGTTTCCTGTTTTTCTGCGTCCCATGAAAATTTCATATCTTTCTGTAACAATTTTGTAAGTGGCTTTGCTATGTTTTTATAAAATTATTTATGAATCTTCTATAGTAACCTGCAAGACCTAGAAATTCTCGAATATTTTTAACATTTTTAGGAATTGCAAATTTCTTAATAGCTTCTACTTTTTTTGGATCGGTTTTAAGACCGTCTTCACTCAACACATGACCTAAAAATGTAATCTCTTTGTGTAAAAAATTACATTTACTGGATTCTAATTTTAATCCCGCCTTTCTGAGTCTTTCCACGACTAAATTAAATCTTTCGTTATGTTCCTGTGCCGTATTTCCAAATATTATAATATCATCTATATAAACATAATAGATTTTTGCCGCTATTAGATCTCCTAAAATTTCTAGCATTATTCTCTGAAAAACTCGTGGTGCGTTCGTTAAACCAAATGGTAAAACTAAAAATTCAAAAGCTCCCAATGAATGTACTCTAAAGGCTGTTTTATGAATATCAGATGGTTTCATTTTTATCTGATGGAAACCTGAAGCCATATCTATTGATGTATAGTATTTATTCTTACCGATTGCGTCAAACATTTCGATTATATTGGGTAATAAAAATGGGTCTGGTATTGTTTTTTCGTTTAATTTCTGTAATTAATTTCTTAAACTGTAATCAATTGCTAAACGCCATCTTTTTTTTCCATCACTACCTAGCTTTTTACTAACAAGAAAAGCTGGAGCATTATAAGGGCTTTTTGAAGGCCTAACCAGATTATTGTTTATTAATTTTTTTGTTTCTTCAATAGCTATTTCTTTTAGTTTATATGGCAAAGGAAATTGTTTGACGTATACTGGTTTATCATCCATCACATTTATTTCATGCTCTTCTATATTACATAACCCTAGTTTTTCCCCTTCTATCCAACAAATATCCTCTTTCTTTATAATTAAGTCTTCAATGATTTTTCTTTTTCGCCTTGACAAATGCTGTAAGAGTATTTTTTCAAGAAGTTTTTTCCGACGTATTTCTTTATCTCTGGTCATTAGATATTCTTAATTTTCATTTTGATTTTCTGTATTAGGATTAGTTAAAGAAATGGTATTACAAAAATATGTTTCATCTATATTTGGCATTTCCTGCTCACCTAAATTTTCAAAATCGTCAGGCATGTCTACCACTTCGAATGTAATATAGTTTATTTTCTTAGAGTATTTATCATTTTCTTCAAAATTTACATTTTCCTTAAGTGTTTTTATAAAAGTTGAATAATTATGAATTATGTACTCTTCCTCGATTTCTGTACTAGTATCGATTAAAGAATTATTGATTCCATCAAGTAGATTTGCAACGTTTTCTTCTGAATTTTTAATAAATTCAATTAATCTTTTTCTACTCATATCAGAAATCTGAGAAAACTTTATAATATTTTTACTTTTATCATTATCATTTACTAGCAGTTTTTCGGAAATAATTACGTCCGAATTTTCTTTTATTTTACTACTATTTTCAACGTCATTTTTCTGTAAGGCTCTAGCAATACAGACATTTTGATTCATATTTTCATTAAAATTTTCTATATTTTCTTCTAAATTTTTTAAATTATGAACATCCCCGTTAGTATTTCCACTGTTTTTATGTATATTTTTGACATTTTTGTCAGAACTTACAAGAGAGTTTGTATTATCATATAACTTTAAAGCATCTTCTTTAGAGTTCTTATCATGATTAGAAATATTTTCATCCAACTATACACTAAAATCACGAGAACTTTCATAAAAAGTGTTATTACAAAAATTATCAACATTATTTTCTAGATTTCCAATATTTTCATTATTACTTTCGATATTTATTTGAGTAATTTCAAATGAATTATCGATAGAATTTACAAAATTTTCGTTCAATTTGACAAATTTATCAATTTTATCATTCAACGCATTTTGCTCATTTGTTTGATCTTGTAGTTGAACTACTGTGTTTAATAACTGAACAATATCTTGATTAAATGACAGATTTTCATTTGATGTCATATTTTCTATATTTGAATTTATTGTTGTATAATTTATATTTTCAAACTTATTGCAGTTCATATTTTCTTCAATATTATTATGATTGATTTCTACTATGTTATTATTTAAATTGCTATCTGTAACTTCATTTGTGTCCTCATTTTGCAGAATCTTTTCAATTTTCTAAATACCCTTCATCTAATCGAAGTTTATTAATAATTTATATTTTTTATCTGTATACAAACTTTCTACTTCTATATACTGTAATACATTTTCTAGCCTAAGAATATAAATAAGCATTACTGTACTAGGCCCCTGAGACTGATTTTCTTGACTTTCTTTAAAAAAAATTGAGTTTTCTATGTTATCTGTTTCACTATGCTCCTTAGTTTCTTTATCTATGAAATTACTATTATTATTTGTCTGAGTTTCATTACATACGTTCATGAGCGACTGATTATGATCTACTCTTTCTGTGCGCTCATTCCAGAAAGAGTTTGATCGTTTCCCCAACCTGACTGTTGAAATTCAATATTTCTAATGCAATTATCGACTGTATGACCAATACCTTTACATAGAGTACAAAATCTATCAACCTTGTTTTCCAAAGCTTTTAACATACTACACATGTTGATTGTATGGCCTACCTTTTTACAAAATGAACACTGCATTTGAACTGTGTTTTGAGAATAATTTTTATACAATCTTCAATCAAATGGCCCTTAAATTTACAATATTCGCAAAATTTTCGTTGGAAATTTAAACTTGAAAAATCTCTATTATTATTAGCGTTATTATTTCTATTAAAACCAAACTTGTTGTTTTGTCCAAAATTTCTATTACTAAAATTTGAAATATTATTCTTACTTTGAGGTTGGAAATGTAAATCTTTATATTTTAAACAGAATTTGACTGTATGTCCAATTTCATCACAGATTTGACATTTATATTGCTGCTTCATTTTATATTGCGTAACCAATATTTTTATTTTCTCGCATTCCGATGTATCATGACCTCTCTTCTCGCAAAACGTACAAACTCGAAAGCGCAACTTATCTTCACCTGTTTCACAAAATTTAATAGTATGACCTTTCTGATTACATTTTTGACAAATCACTTCAGAACAAAATTGCATTGTATCACCCGGATTATCACAATATTCGCAAACTTCAATTTTTGTTGATTTATTTGAACAAATGTTAGGATTATGTCCACGTTCTTTACATTTCCAACATACTTCGTAATCTATAATAAATGTGCACTGCCCTACTTCCTGTCTCATTTCTTAACAATATTGGCAATGAAAATTTTGGCTTCTATTAAATTTGCAAGTACTAATAGAGTGTCCCGATTGACTGCAATATTTGCAAATGAGTTTAATTTTATTAGTAACACTTCTGCAGTTTTTTGAAAAATGATGCGTTCCTTTACAATAAACGCATGCTGCAGATCTGCAAAATAATGCTTCATGGTGTAAATCACTGCATATTTGACAAGTAAAAGCTTTTGGTGAATCCATTATTCTATCCTCATTATAATACAATGTGTTTATGGAATTAGTTCGCAAACTTTTTTTCTTATTTTCAATTTCAATGGCAGCTAAAGATATATCTTCTAAAGTATCATGTACTCCCAAATCTACTTTCATTTCTAGTTTGAGACCGTCTCTAAAACTTTTTATAGCATCTGCCTGTATGGCTGCATTAAATGCTTCTAGAGCAGCATTATTTATGCCTGCTTCCATTGACTTTAACTATTTAATCTTTAATACTAACTCCATTATTCTATTAGTATAATGTACAATTGATTCATTTTCATTTTGTATAATTTGTGATAGTTTTCCATAAAGAATGTGGATATTATCAGAAATTGGATACAATTTTCTAACTGATTGTTTCAAATCTGTTAATATTTATTATTGTAATCAGTTATTGTTTAATTGAATAAATAAAATAGCTTTTGCCCACTGATGATTGAATAATAACTAGATATATTTAAATTTTTAATATTTAATAAAAAAAATTAGAAGCAATAAGCTTAAAAATGGTAATACAAATAAATATTTATTTTTTATAAAAATGTTAATATTTAAATAAGCTTTTTCATGAGTAATATAATTCAATGATTTTAACAAAATATAGTATTTTTGAATAAAAATGAATTTTTATAAATACTTTAATAAATAAAAATCAACTTATTATTTAACTATAATAAAAAAAAATTAAGACTTATTGTATTTCCAATTAAACACATCAAAACAAAATTATTTTTTAACTTTAATAGATTATAATATTATATTTTACCAAATTATTCTGAAAATCAGTATCTATATTACATCAAAACTGAAATATGTATTTTTAGTTGCAAAACTGGTATTAGAATCAATAGTTAATTAAAAGAAAAGACAAATGTGGAAACAAATTGTTATTTGGTGTTAAATAATCAGAATTGAAGAAAGAAGTATATCGAAAACAATTAATTATTTATAATGGAAATTATAGAAACAGGCAGACAGATAGAGAGACAGACAGAAAGACACCGACAGACAGACAGACAGACTGACAGGCAGCGGCGGACAGGCAGACAGACACCGTCATAAAGACAGACAGACAAACGCCGACGAACACGCAGACAGACTCCGACAGACAGACAGACAGACACACAGACACCGAATGACAGGCAGACAGAAAGACACATACGGACAGGCAAACATACAGACAGACATCGACAGACAGACAGACAGACATAATGACAGACAGGCGGACAGCCAGACAGACAGAAATGCAGACAGACAGGCGAACAGGCAGACAGAGATACACGGATAGACAGACAGACGGACAGACAGACAGAAACTGACGGACAGGTAGACAGACAGACAGACACCGACGGACAGACAGACATTCAGACAGACAGACACCGACGGGCAGGCAGACAGACACTGATAGACAGACAGACAGACATACACCGACAGACGGACAGACAGCGACAGACAGACACCGACGGACAGACAGACAGACAGACAGACACCGACCGAAAGACAGACACCAGCATACAGACAGACAGATAGACACAGACGGAAGGGCAGACAGGCACCGACCGACAGACAGACAGACAGACAGACACCGACAGTCAGACAAACAAACAGACAGACACCGACAGACAGATAGACAGACAGACACCGACGGACAGCTAGACAGACACCGTAGGACAGGCAGACAGACAGGTACCGTCAGACAAACAGACAGACAGACAGACACCGATAGACAGGAGTCAGGCACCGATAGATAGGCAGACAGTCAGACAGACACGGAGGGACACGCAGACAGACACCGTTGGACAGGCAGAAAGACAGATAGCGACGGACTGGCAGACACCGATAGATAGGCAGACATGGACAGGCACCCACGGACAGGCAGCCAGACAGACAGACAGGCAGACGGACATACAGACAGACACCGACGTATAAGAAGAGAAACAGACACCGAAGGACATGCAAACAGGCAGACAGACAGACAGGCACCGACCGACAGACACAAACCGACAGGCAGACAGACACACGCCGACGGACAGGCAGATATACACCGACAGCAGACTGACAGACAGACAGACAGACACCGATGGGCAGGCAGACAGACAGACGCCGACGGATAGGCAGACACTGACAGACAAATAGGCAGATACTGACACCGACGGACAGGCAGACAGAGAGACAGACAGACAGACAGACAGACACCGATGGGCAGGCAGACAGACAGACGCCGACGGATAGGCAGACACTGACAGACAAATAGGCAGATACTGACACCGACGGACAGGCAGACAGAGAGACAGACCCCGGCGGACAGACAGACAGACACCGACGGACAGGCAGACGGATGGACACCGACTCAAAAGACGGACGGAAACAGACTCCGAAAGACAGACAGACAGACATTCAGACGGACAGGCGGACAGAGAGACACCGACGGACAGACAGACACACAGACAGGCACCGATGGACAGGCACACAGACAGACGCCGAAGGACACCGACGGACCGGCAGACATACTCCTACAGACAGACAGACAGACAGACGCCAACAGACAAACAGACACCGACGAACAGACATACACCAACGGACATGCAGACAGACAGTCACCGACGGACAGACAGACAGACGCCGACGGACAGGCAGACAGATACCGGCAGACAGACAGAAACCCACGGACAGGCAGACAGACAGGCAGAGACCGACGGAAAGGCAGACTGACAGACATCGGCGGACAGCCAGAAAGACTGACATACATCATCGAATAGGCAGACAGACACACACCGACGGACAGGCAGACTGACAGACACCGACGGACGAGCAGACACCGACAGACAGACAGACACCGACAGACAAACATACACCGACAGACAGACAGACACCGACTGACAGATAGACATTTGAACGGACGGTGAAAGATGAAACACCGGGGTAAGATGAAACACCTAGGTAAAATGAAACACTGGGTGAGATGAAAAGCCGGGGTAAAATGAAACACCGGGGTAAGACGAAACACTTGGTAAGAAGAATAGACGGGATAAAATGAAACACCGGTTAACATAAAACAACTGGGAAAATCATGAAATAACGAGGCAAGATGAAACAACGGGGAACATGAAATAATGATGTAAGATAAAACAACGAAGAAACATCAAACAGACACCGACAGACAAGCAGACACAGACGGACAGGCAGACATCGACAGACAAGCAGACACAGACGGACTGGCAGACACCGACAGACAGATAGAAGGCGACATACAGATAGACACCGACAGACAGGCGGACAGACAAACAGACATACACCGAAAGGTAGACAGACGGACAGGCGGACAGGCAGACAGACAGACATGGATAGACAGACAAAAGGACCGACCGACAGACCGGCAAACAGTAAGACACGGATAGACAAACAGACGGACCGACAGACAGACAGACACCGACGAACAGGCAGACAGACAGACAGACAGATACCGACGGACAGGCAGACAGACACCGATAGACAGACAGACAGACACTAAGACACCGACTTAGAGAGACCGACAGACAGACCCACAGACAGGCACCGATGGACACGCAGACAGACAGGCAACGACGGACAGGCACACAGACAGACGCCGAAGGACACCGACGGACCGGCAGACATACTCCTACAGACAGACGGACAGCAAGACAGACAGCCACCGACGGACAGGCCGACAGACATACAGGCAGACAGACAAACTCCGACAGACAGACTGGCACCGAAGGACAAGCAGACTGACAGACCGACAGACAGACTGACAGACACCGACAGACGCACAGACAGACATACGCCAATGGACAGGCAGACCGACACCGACAGACAGACAAACAGACTGACAAGCAGACACGACGGTCAGGCAGACAGAGAGACGCCGACGGACAGACAGATTGACACCGCCGGACAGGCAGGCAAACAAACACCGACGGGCAGACAGACACCGACAGACAGACAAACAGACAGTCAGATATACACCGAAAGGTAGACAGACAGACACCGACGGACAGGCAGACAGACAGACAACGACGGACAGACAGATAGACAGGCACCGTCAGACAGGCAGACAGACAGACAGACACGGACGGACAGGCAGACGGACGGACACCGACTGACAGGCAGACAGCCGCCAACGGACAGGCAGACAGACACCGACAGACAGACAGACAGAGACACATCCACCGACATACAGACAGACAGACAGGCAGACACTGACACTGACGGACGGGAAGACAGACAGACACCGACGGACAGGCAGACAGACAGACAGACAGACACCGACGGACAGGGAGACAGACATCGATAGATAGAGAGACAGACACTAAGACCGACAGGCAGAAAGACAGATAGCGACGGACAGGCAGACACCGACAGAAATGCAGACACGGACAGGCACCCACGGACAGGCAGCCAGACAGACAGACAGGCAGACGGACATACAGACAGACACCGACGTATAAGAAGAGAAACAGACACCGACGGACAGGCAGACAGGCAGACTAACTGACAGAGAGATAGACACAAACCTATGGACAGGCAGACAGATACCGACAGACAGACTGATAGACATACGCCGACGGACAGGCAGACAGACAGACAGAAAGACAGTCACCGACGGAAAGATAAACAGACAGACAGACAACGTTGGACAGGCAGAAAGACAGATAGCGATGGACAGGCAGACACCGACAGATATGCAGAGACGGACAGGCACCCACGGATAGGCAGCCAGACAGACAGACAGACAGACAGACGGACATACAGACAGACACCGACGTATAAGAAGAGAAACAGACACCGACGGACATGCAAACAGTCAGACAGACAGACAGGCACCGACCGACAGACACAAACCGACAGGCAGACAGACACACGCCGACGGAGAGGCAGACAGACACCGACAGACAGACTGACAGACAGACAGAAGACAGTCAGCGTCGTGCAGACATACAGACACCGACGGACCGGCAGACAGATAGACAGACAGACACCGACAGACTGACAGGCAGACAGACAGACAGACAGACCGACAGATAGACAGACAGACAGACAGTCACCGACAGATAGACAGACAGACAGACAGACCGATCAGACAGACAGTCACCGACGGACCGGCGGACAGACACCGACGGACAGGCAGATAGACAGACAGACGCCGATGGACAGGCAGACAGACCCCGACAGACTGAATGACAGACAGACAGACACCGACGGTAAGGCAGACAAACACCGAGAGACAGACAGACAGACACCGACGGAAAGTCAGACAGATTCCGACAGACAGACAGACAAACACCGACGGACAGGCAGACAGACATGCACCGACACACAGACATACGGACAAACAGACTCCGACGACAGGCAGACAGACCCCGACGGAAGAGCAGACAGACAGACATACACACACTGACAGACAGATAGACACCAACGGACAGGCAGTCAGGCACCGACAGACAGACAGACAGACAGACAGACATCGACGGACAGGCAGACACTGACGGACAGACAGACAACGACGACCAGACAGACATCGGCGGACAGGCAGAAAATGACCGACATACAGACAGACAGATAGACAGACAAACTGATAGACAGACAGACAGACAGGCAGGCAAACGGACATACAGACAGACTCCGACGGACAAGCAGACAGATACCGCCGGACAGATAGATAGACAGACATACAGATAGACAGACAGACAGACAGACACCGACGGATAGGGAGACAGACGCCTACAGAAAGACAGGCAGCGGGACAGACAGACAGACACCGGCAGACAGGCAGACAGTAGATATAAGCATACAGACAGGCTGACAGTAAGACAGACAGACAGACAGACACCTACAGACAGACAGACGGACAGACAGACAGACACCGATATACAGACAGACACCGATACACAGGCAGACACCGATGGACAGACAGACAGACGCCGACAGACAGACAGACAGACAACGACGTACAGGCAAAAAGACAGGCACCGACAGACAGACGGACAGCGACGGAAAGGCAGACAGACAGACTCCGACGGACATGCAGACAGACAGACGCCGATGGACAGACAGACAGACACCGACAGACAGACGCCGACGGACAGCAGACAAACACCGACAGACAGACAGACAGACAGACAGACATCGACGGACAGGCAGACAGACACACAGACACCGACGGTCAGGGAGATAGAGAGAGAGACAGACAGACACACACCGACAGACAGACAGACACCGACTGACATACAGTCACCGGCGGACAGGCAGAAAGGGACCGACAGACAGACAGACAGATAGACAGTCATACGCCTATGGACAAACAGAGAGACACACACATACAGACAGACAGACATACACCGACGGACAAACAGACAGACAGATACCGACGGACAGACAAACAGACAGACATCGACGGACAGACACTGACATACATACAGACAGATAGACAGACAGACACCTACAGACAGACAGTCAGACAGACAGACACCGACAGACAGACACCAACGGACAGATACACAGTCAGACAGTCAGACAGGCAGACAGACAGAGACCGTTAGACAGACAAACCTGTCTGTTTGCCTATCCGTCGGTATCTGTCTGTCTGTCTGTAGGTGTCTGTCTGTCTGCTGGTGTCTCTCTGACTGCCTGACTGTCTGTCTGACGATGTCTGTCTTTCTGTCTGTATGCCTGTCCATCGGTATCTGTCTGTTTGTTTGTCTGTCGATGTCTGTCTGTCTGTCTGGCCGACCGTGTCTGCCTGTCTGCCTGTCCGTCGGTGTCTGTCTGTCTGTCTGTCTAGCGGTATCAGTCTATATGTCTCTCTATCTGTGTGTCTGTTTGTCTGTCTAACGGTGTCTGTCTGTCTGCCTGTCTGACTGTCTGCCTGTGTATCTGTCCGTTGGTATCTGTCTGTCGGGGTCTGTCTCTCTGTATGGCACTCTGTCTGTCTGTCTGTCTGTCTGTCTGTCAGTGTCTGTCTGTATGTCTGTCCGTGTCTGTCTGTCTGTATGTCCGTGCCTGTCTACCTGTATGTCTCTCTGTCTGTATGTCTGTCTGCCAGTGCCTGTCTGTCTGCTGGCGGCTGTCTGACGATGCCTGTCTGTCTGTCTGGCTGTCTGCCTGGCTGTCGGTGTCTGGCTGTCTGCCAGGCTGTCGGTGTCTGTCTGTCTGCCTATCGGTGCCTGTCTGTCTGCCGGTGTCTGTTTGTCTGGCTGCAAGTCCTTCGGTGTCTGTCTGTCTGTTTGTCTGTCTGTCGGTATCTCTCTGCCTATCCGTCGGCATCTGCCTGTCGGTGTCTCTCTGTCTATCCGTCGGCATCTGTCTGTCTGTCTCTCTGCCTGTCAGTCTGCATGTCTGTCTGACTGTCTGTCGGCGCCTGTCTACCTGCTCATACCTCTCTGTCTGCCTGTCTGTCTGTCTGACGGTCTCCGTCTGTCTGTTGGTGTCGGTCTGTCTGTCTATCTGCCTGACCGTCGGTGTCTGCCCGTCTGTCGATGACTGCCTATCTGTCTGTTTGTCGGTGTCTTTCTGTCTGTCAGTCGGTGTCAGTCTGACTGTTTGTCTGTCTGTCGGTGTCTGTCTGTCTGTCTGTATATCTATCGGTGTCTGTCAGTATGTCAGCCTGTCCGTCGGTGACTACCTATCTGTCTGTGTGTCGGTGTCTTCCTGTCTGTCTGTCGGTGTCAGTCTGACTGTCTTTCTGTCTGTCGGTGACTGTCTCTCTGTCTGCCTGTTCGTCGGTGTCCGTCTGTTTGTCTGTTAGTGTCTATCTGTCTGTCTTTCTTTCTGACTGTCCGTCTGTGTCTGTATGTCGGTGTCTGTCTGTCTGTATGTCTGTCGGTGTCTGTCTGCCTGTCCGTCGGTATCTTTCTGTCTGTTGGAGTCTGTCTGTCTGTCTGTCTGCCTGACCGTCGGTGTCTGCCCGTCTGTCGGTGACTGCCTATCGGTCTGTATGTCGGTGTCTTTCTGTCTGTCTCTCTGTCTGTCTGTCTGTCTGTCTGTCTGCCTGTCGGTGTCAGTCTGCCGGACCGTCGGTGTCTGTCTGTCCGTCGGTGTCTGTCTGTCTGTCTGCCTGTATGTCTGTCGACATCTGCCTGTCCGTTGGTGTCTGTCTGTCTGTCTGCCTGTCCGTCGGTGTCTGCCTGTCTTTCGGGGTCTGTCTGTCTGACTATATATGTCTGTGTGTCAGTGTGTCTGTCTGTCGGGGTCTGTCTGTCTGTATGTCTGTCTGTCTGTCCGTCTGTCTGTCGGTGTCTGTCTGCCTGGCTGTCGGTGTCTGTCTGTCTGCCTATCGGTGCCTGTCTGTCTGCTGGTGTCTCTCTGTCTGCCTGTCTGTCTGTCTGACGGTGTCTGTCTGTCTGTCTGTCTGTCTGTCTGACCGTCGGTGTCTGTCTGTCCGTCGTTGTTTGTCTGTCTGTCTGTCTGTCTGACTATCCGTCGGGGTCTGTCTGTCTGTCTGTTTGTCTGTCTACCTGTACGTCGGTGTCTGTCTCCAGGTCCGTCGGGGTCTGTCTGTCGGTGTCTGTCTGTCTGAATGTCTGTCGGTGTTTGTCTGTCTGTCTGTCTATCTATCTATACCTTTCTGCCTGTCCACCGGTCTCTGTCTGTCTGTCGGTGTCAGTCGGTCTGTCGGCCTGTCCGTCGCACACTGGGCCTTATAGACATTTGTTGTTTCAAAATTCTCTGCAGACCATGGTTTTCTTCCAATCACAATAATTTATTTTAAATTGAATTTTATTAAAATTCTAAAAGATCTATATGGCCAGATTTTTTAAAAAATGTTATAATAATTAATTAAAAATCTAAGTCAAACAATAAACCCATAAACTTAAGGCATTAATGGCCATAAGCAAAATATAAAGCTTGATGTTGATGATGCTGTTAAGAACTTATTAATTTTAACTTGAAATGAATTGATACAATTTTAAAATTGCTCATCTTAAGGTATTTGAGTTTGAGGTTAAATGTTTACGGTTAACACATTTTTCTTATTTTTCTATAATTGCAAATTGCCCACCTTGGAGTAGTGAATTTCCAAAAAAAATTGTTCATGCTTTGAACATAATTGGTTATACTAATTATGCCCGTAAAATTCAAAACTAAAATCGTTTTGAATAAAAAGATAATTTTGCAATAAATTGTTTAACCAAATTGTTTAAACAAATCAATTTTGCAAAACTAATGCCACATTCATAATCAGCGACCCCAAAAACCACTTACAAATATATATAGCTTCCTTCAGTAGTCGCCTCTTTGCTTATGGCAATTCATGCCTTAAGGTTTATGGGTTTATTGTTTAACTTAGATTTTTAATTAATTATTATAACATTTTTTCAAAAATCTGACCTTATGGGTCTTATAGAATTTTAATAAACTTCAATTTAAAAAAAAAATTATTGTGATTGGTCAAAAACCATGGTCTGTACAGAATTTTGAAACAACAAATGTCTATAGGGCCCAGTGTGCGTCGGTGTCTGTCTGCTGGTCTGTCTGTCGGTGTCTGTCTGTCTGCCTGTCTGTCTGTCGGTGTCTGTCTGCCTGTCCATCGGTGGCTGTCTGCTGGTCTGTCTGTCGGTGTCTGTTTGTCTGCCTGTCTGTCTACAGGTGCATCTGTGTCTGCCTGTCTGCGTGTCCGTAGGTGTCTGTCTGTCTGTCGGTGTCTGTCTGTCTGTCTGTCTGTCTGTCGGTGCCTGTCTGCCTGTCCATCGGCGTCCGTCTGTAGTGTTCTGCCTGTCTCTCTGTCTCCCTGCCTGTCTGCTGGTGCCTCTCTGTCTACCTGTCTGTCTGTCTGACGATGTCTTTTTGTCTGTCTGTCTGCCTATCCGACAGTGTCTGTCTGTCTCTCGGGGTCTGTCTGCCTGTCTGTCGGTGCCTGTCCACCTGCGTGTCTGTCTGTCTGTCGGTCTGCCTGTCTGTCTGTCTATCTGTCGATACCTGTCTGCCTGTCCGTCGGTGTCTGTCTGTCCGTCTGTCTGCCTGTCCATCGGTCTCTGTCTGTCTCTCTGTCTGTCTGTCTGTCTGTCTGTTTGCCTGTCTCTCTGTCTGTCTGTCTGTCTGTCTGTTTGCCTGTCTCTCTGTCTGCCTGCCTGTCTGATGGTGCCTCTCTGTCTACCTGTCTGTCTGTCTGACGATGTCTTTTTGTCCGTCTGTCTGACGATGTCTTTTTGTCTGTCTGTCTGCCTATCCGACGGTGTCTGTCTGTCTCTCGGGGTCTGTCTGCCTGTCTGTCGGTGCCTGTCTGTCTGTCTGTCTGTCTGTCTGTCTGTCTGTCTGTCTGTCGGTCTGTCGGTCTGTCTGTCTGACTGTCAGTCTGTCGGTGTCGGTCTGTCTGTCTGTCGGTATCTGTCTGTCTGTCTGTCTGTCTGTCTGTCTGTCTGTCGGGGTCTGTCTGTCTGTATGACTGTCTGTCTGTCTGTCTGTCTGTCTGTCTGTCTGTCTGTTGGTGTATGTCTGTCTGTCTGTCTGTCTGTCTGTCTATCTGTCTGTCTATCTGTCTGTCGGTGTCTCTCTCTCTCTCTGTCTGTCTGTCTTTCTGTCTGTATGTCTGTCTGTCTGTCTGTCTGTCGGTGTCTGTCTGACAGGCGGTATCTATCTGTCTGAATGTCGGAGTCTGTCTTTCTGTCTGTCTCTCTGTCTGACGGTGTCTGTCTGTCTCTCTGTCTGTCTGTCTGTCCGTTTCTATCTGTCTATCTGTCTGTCTCTCGGTGTCTTTCTGTCTGTCTGTCTCTCTTGAATTATAGGACAAAAGTGCTTTTAGAGGACAAAACTACTTTTAAAGGACAAAAGTACTTTTAGAGGACAAAACTACTTTTGTCCTTTAAATTAGAGGACAAAAGTGCTTTTAATGGTTTAAAGTACTTTTGTTCTTTAAATTAGAGGACGAAATCCTCTAAAAGTACTTTTGTCCTCTAACAGTACTTTTGTCCTTTAAAAGTACTTTTGTCATCTAAAAGCACTTTTGTCCTCTAATTCAAAGGACAAAAGAACTTTATACCCGTAAAAGCACTTTAGTCCTGTAATTTAAAGGACAAAAGTACTTTATACCCTTAAAAGTACTATTGTCCTTTAAAAGTACTTTTGTCCTCTATAAGCACTTTTGTCCTCTGAATTAGAGGACAAAACTGCTTTTAGAGGACAAAAGTACTTTTAAAGGACAAAAGTACTTTTAAGGGTATAAAGTACTTTTGTCCTTTAAATTAGTGGACAAAAGTGCTTTTAATTAGAGGACAAAACTGCTTTTAGAGGACAAAAGTACTTTTAAAGGACAAAAGTACTTTTAAGGGTATAAAGTACTTTTGTCCTTTAAATTAGAGGGCAAAAGTGCTTTTAATGGTATAATGTACTATTGTCCTCTAAAAGCACTTTTGCCCTTTAAAAGTACTTTTGTCCTCTAAAAGCACTTTTGTCCTCTAATTCAAAGGACAACAGTACTTTATACCCTGAAAGTACATTTGTCCACTAATTTAAAGGACAATAGTACTTTTAGAGGACAAAATCCTCTAAAAGTACTTTTGTCCTGTAAAAATACTTTTGTCCTTCAAAAGCACTTTTGTCCTCCGTCTGTCTGCCTGTCTGTCGGTAAGTGTCCACCTGTCTGTCTGTCGGTCTGCCTGTCTGTCTGTCTATCTGTCGATACCTGTCTGCCTGACCGTCGGTGTCTGTCTGTCGGTGTCTGTCTGTCTGTTGGCCTGTCCATCGGTGTCTGTGTGCTGGTCTGTCTGTCATTGTCTTTCTGTCTGCCTGTCTGTCTACAGGTGTCTCTGAGGCTGCCTGTCTGCCTGTCGGTAGGTGTCTGTCTGTCTGCCTATCCGTCGGTGTCTGTCTGTCTCTCGGGGTCTGTCTGCCTGTCTGTCTGTCTGTCTGTCTGTCTGTCTGTCGGTCTGTCTGTCTGACTGTCAGTCTGTCGGTGTCGGTCTGTCTGTCGGTGTCGGTCTGTCTGTCTGTCGGTATCTGTCTGCCTGTCTGTCTGTCTGTCGGGGTCTGTCTGTCTGTCCGTTGGTCTGACTGTTCGTGTCTGTCTATCTGTCTATCTGTCTGTCTGTCTGTCTGTCTGTCTGTGTCTGTCTGCCCGTCTGTCTGTCTATTTCTCTGTTGGTGTCTGTCTGTCTGTCTGTCTTCCGGTGTCTCTCTGACAGGCGGTATCTATCTGTCTGAATGTCGGAGTCTGTCTTTCTGTCTGTCTCTCTGTCTGACGGTGTCTGTCTGTCTCTCTGTCTGTCTGTCTGTCGGTGACTCTCTCTCTGTCTGTCTGTCTGTCCGTTTCTATCTGTCTATCTGTCTGTCTCTCGGTGTCTTTCTGTCTGTCTGTCTCTCTTGAATTATAGGACAAAAGTTCTTTTAGAGGACAAAAGTACTATTAAAGGACAAAAGTACTTTTAGAGGATTTTGTCTTCTAATTTAAAGGACAAAAGTCCTGTATAGCCTTAAAAGTACTTTTGTCCTTTAAATTAGAGGACAAAAGTACTTTTTAAAGGACGAAAGTACTTTTAGAGGACAAAAGTACTTTTGTTCTTTAAATTAGAGGAAAAATGTGCTTTTATGGGTATAAAGTTCCTTTGTCCTTTGAATTAGAGGACAAAACTGCTTTTAGAGGACAAAAATACTTGTAAGGGTATAAAGTTCTTTTGTCCTTTGAATTAGAGGACAAAAGTGCTTTTAGAGGACAAAAGTACTTTTAAAGGACAAAAGTACTTTTAGAGGACAAAACTACTTTTGTCCTTTAAATTAGAGGACAAAAGTGCTTTTAATGGTTTAAAGTACTTTTGTCCTTTAAATTAGAGGACGAAATCCTCTAAAACTACTTTTGTCCTTTAAAAGTACTTTTGTCCTCTAAAAGTACTTTTGTCCTCTAATTCAAAGGACAAAAGAACATTATACCCGTAAAAGCACTTTAGTCCTGTAATTTAAAGGACAAAATTATTTTATACTCTTAAAAGTACTATTGTCCTTTAAAAGTACTTTTGTCCTCTAAAAGCACTTTTGTCCTCTAAAAGCACTTTTGTCCTCTAAAAGCACTTTTGTCCTCTAAAAGCACTTTTGTCCTCTAAAAGCACTTTTGCCCTCTAATTCAAGGGACAAGAGAACTTTATACCCTTAAGAGCACTTTTGTCCTCTGATTTAAAGGACAAAAGTACTTTATACTCTTAAAAGTACTTTTGTCCTTTAAAAGTACTTTTGTCCTCTAAAAGCCCGTTTGCCCTCTAATTCAAAGGACAAAAGAACTTTATACCCTTAAAAGCACTTTTGTCCTCTAATTTGAAGGACAAAAGTACTTTATCCCTTAAAAGTACTTTTGTCTTTTAAAAGTACTTTTGTCCTCTAAAAGCACTTTTGTTCTGTAATTTAAAGGACAAAAGAACTGTATACCATTAAGGCCAGCTTACTCCAAACAATTTTGAACAAATCGAAATTTTTTTTTTTCATAAATTGCTACTGTATACTCGTAGAAATAGTATAGAATTAGACCCGAAGGTCAGCAAGACCGAGAAGCAGGTATAAAAGAGTGGGGAGCGGTTCGCGCCAAGCGGTAAATCCGGCCGCTCGAACGCCTTAGGTAACGGCAGCTGCTGCGTGCCTTCGAATCGTCTTATTGTTTTGATTCCCCGCTATTTCTCGAAAATATTCTGTCCTTTACAATTAGACAGCGTCTTTCGTATATAATATACGGCAGTACAAGTGAAATTTTCGTTGGTGATGATTGTTCGCTTCAGTCCTCGCATGCGTCGGTAAATTTTTCGTTTGTGTGCTCTCCAAATTTATCATGGACAAAAAATGAAGAAATGGTGTCCCACATAGATCGGGAAGAAGGAGTTTTTTGGGTAATCAACATACTCACAAATGATGATACAGAACAAACCAGTGATGCTGCAAAAAAACTGCAAAACGCCGTTCCTCAACTTGAAGTGAAAATCCATCCCTTGCTGATTTACGTAATCGTTTAGTGGTCTGTATTTGCTACATTGCAACAGAGAGTTGTTTGTGCAAAGTGTAATAAAAAAGTGGAATTTGCAAAAAGTGACGAAAAAGGATTAGGTTTCTAATTACAAATTATCTGTGATTGTGAGGAGAGTGAACCAATCCCTTCATCTCAAAAAATAAAAAATGGTTATGAAATAAACAGAAGAATAGTTTATGCAATGCGTTAGTTAGGAGTTGGATTTTATGGCTTATTGAATTTTTTTGGACTGATGGATATCTCAGCAACTGCATTAAGTATGGCTATTATTATTAACTGGCTATTATAAATGCATAGAGCAAGTTTATATTGCATTGAAGGTTGTTAGTGAAATAGTTTTTAAAAAGCTGCTAAAGAAGAGCAAGAAAAGAATAAAGAGAGAGGATTACCCGAATATAGGCTTACTGTTTCGGGCGATGGTTCCTGGGGAAAAAGAGGATTCACAGCTTTACTCGGTATTGTTAGTTTGATCGGCAAGTACACGAACAAAGTCATAGATGTTATAGTAAAATGAAAGATTTGCAAGCATGCAGTAACTATTCAAAAAAATTCCACGAAAATTCGCCAGAGTTTGATGCTTGGTTTACCGAACATTGTGAAGCAGGCACTTGCACAAGGGATCATGGTGGTAGTGCCGGTCTTATAGAAGTTGAAGGAGTGGAAGAGATGTTTCGGAGGTCTGTGGAGCAGTACGGTGTTATGTATGAATATTATGTCGGCGACGGTGACACTAAAACTTTCAAGAGACTCGAAGAATCTGAACCGTACGACGAGGCTGTCAAAGTAAAGAAAAAAGCATGTGTTTTACACGTAGGTAAGAGTATATATAGACGTGGTAAAGAAGCCAAAAAAAACATGCAAAAATAAAGAGAGCTCTGAAAGCGCAAGAAAAAAGAGAGGCACTAGAAAGAGGTGAAGAAGTACCCAAAAAGAAGAAGGCTAAAAAATGCGAACAACCTGTCGTAAAATCTTTAAAATTTACTGAAGCGCAACTGTCGCTCTTATCTAGCTATTTTAAAAAAGCTGTGCTTACTCACCCCGATTCTGTGCCAGACATGCAGAATGCAATTCTGGCCGCATTTTATCACAAGTGTTCCACCGATGCTAAGCCACAACACCAGTATTGTCCAGCCGGAGCAGATTCATGGTGCGCTTATCCAAAGGCAGTAGCTACAAAACAGAATTACAACCATCCTCCAGCTTTCGATCTGGAAATTCAAGATCTTTTACAGCCAATTTATGAAGAACTAACCGACGAAAAGTTGCTCAAGAGATGTTTAGGGGCTAACACGCAAAACAATAACGAAAGTTACAACTCGTGTGTCTGGAACATAGCCCCTAAACATAAGTTTGTTTGGAAAAAAACGCTTGAAATTGCTGCTCTCAGTGCTGCTTGCATTTTTAATGAAGGGCTTTTACCCATATTAAAAGTAATGGAAGTTATGGGTGTCAGAATCGGCCCGGAAGCAAGGCACTTTGTTGATAGGGCCAACAACAGGCGTGTTTATCGAGCTGAGCTAGAAGCTACTGAAGCGTCTAAGGAACACAGAACTGCTTTAAGAAATGCAAGAATTCTTCAGAATGATGCTTACGAAGACCAGGAAGGAGTTGTGTATGAAGCTGGAATGGATATGTGAGTAAAATTCAATTTTTTTACGAATTTTCACGAATAAAAACTTTAAATTGATTTTTCTCCGAACCACGTTTTTTTGCATGGATGACACTCTCATTTCAAAACTATTGCACTTATCGACATGAACCAAACGGCATTATACTCTTTAGATGTCTGGCTATATCCTCAAGAACAACCAGAAATATTCATTATTATTTAAAAAAGTTATAAACAATTAAAAGTGAAAAAAAGGGTAAAAAATTCAAAAGTCCGCAATTTTGTTTTTTTTCATTAAAACGTTTCATTCTGCTTTAGGCCATAGCCAATTCGATACAGAACCAGAAACCGTTTTGTTTTTTGCTTTCAGATAATTCGTTTCCAAGAAATGATGTCATCCATCTACTAATCATACGAGTTTCAGCAGCCATTTTCAAAACCACCATTTTAAACAAAAAAAAATTTTCAGGTAATTTAATATATGTGCTTTCATATGTAAAAAAAAATTGATTACTCAACATGTTTTATACTATGAATAAAATTTATTGAAAAAAATCACATTTTTTGGAGTAACCTGGCCTTAAAAGATCTTTTGTCCACTAATTTAAAGGACAAAAGTACTTTTGTCCTTTCAAAGTACTTTTGTCCTCTAAAAGCACTTTTGTCCTCTAATTCAAAGGACAAAAGAACTTTATACCCGTAAAAGCACTTTTGTCCTCTAATTTAAAGAACAAAAGTACTTTATACCCTTAAAAGTACTATTGTCCTATAATTTAAAGGACAAAAGTACTTTTGTCCTATAAAAGTACCTTTGATCTTTAAAAGTACTTTTGTCCTCTAAAAGCACTTTTGTCCTCTAATTCAAAGGACAAAAGAACTTTATATCCTTAAAAGCACTTTTGTCCTCTAATTTAAAGGACAGAAGTACTTTATACCCTTAAAAGTACTTTTGTCCTCTAAAAGTACTTTTGTTCTCTAAAAGCACGTTTGTCCTCTAAAAGTACTTTTGTCCTCTAAAAGTACTTTTGTTCTCTAAAAGCACATTTGTCCTCTAATTCAAAGGACGAAAGAACTTTATACCCTTAAAAGCACTTTTGTCCTCTAATTTAAAGGACAAAAGTACTTTATACCATTAAAAGCATTTTTGTCCTCTAATTTAAAGGACAAAAGTACTTTTAAGGGTATAGAGTACTTTTGTCCTTTAAATTGGAGGACAAAATCCTCTAAAAGTACTTTTGTCCTCTAAAAGTACTTTTCTCCTCTAAAAGCACTTTTGTCCTCTAATTTAAAGGACAAAAGTACTTTATACCATTAAAAGCACTTTTGTCCTCTAAAAGTACTTTTGTCCTTTAAAAGTACTTTTTTCCTCTAATTTAAAGGACAAAAGTACTTTTAAAGGACATAAGTACTTTTAAGGGCATAAAGTACGTTTCTCCTTTAAATTAGAGGACAAAAATGATTTTAATGGTATAAAGTTCTTTTGTCCTTTGAATTAGAGGACAAACGGGCTTTTAGAGGACAAAAGTACTTTTAAAGGACAAAAGTACTTTTAGAGGACAAAAGTACTTTTTACCTTTAAAAGTACTTTTGTCCTCTAAAAGCACTTTTGTCCTATAATTCAAAGGACGAAAGAACTTTATACCCTTAAAAGCACGTTTGTCCTCTAATTTAAAGGACAACGGTACTTTATACCCTGAAAGTACATTTGTCCACTAATTTAAAGGACAAAAGTGCTTTTAGAGGACAAAAATACTTCTAAGGGTATAAAGTTCTTTTGTCCTTTGAATTAGAGGACAAAACTGCTTTTAGAGGACAAAAGTACTTTTGTCATTTAAATTAGTGGACACAAGTGCTTTTAAAGGTATAATGTACTATCGTCCTTTGAATTAGAGGACAAAAGTACTTTTAGAGGACAAAACTACTTTTGTCCTTTAAATTAGAGGACAAAAGTGCTTTTAATGGTTTAAAGTACTTTTGTCCTTTAAATTAGAGGACGAAATCCTTTAAAAGTACTTTTGTCCTTTAAAAGTACTTTTGTCCTCTAACAGTACTTTTGTCCTTTAAAAGTACTTTTGTCCTCTAAAAGCACTTGTGTCCTCTAATTCAAAGGACAAAAGAACTTTATACCCGTAAAAGCACTTTAGTCCTGTAATTTAAAGGACAAAAGAACTTTATATCCTTAAAAGCACTTTTGTCCTCTAATTTAAAGGATAGAAGTACTTTATACCCTTAAAAGTACTTTCGTCCTCTAACAGTACTTTTGTCCTTTAAAAGTACTTTTGTCCTCTAAAAGCACTTTTGTCCTCTAATTCAAAGGACAAAGGAGCTTTATACCCGTAAAAGCACTTTAGTCCTGTAATTTAAAGGACATAAGAACTTTATATCCTTAAAAGCACTTTTGTTCTCTAATTTAAAGAACAGAAGTACTTTATACCCTTAAAAGTACTTTTGTCATTTAAATTAGTGGACAAATGTACTTTCAGGGTATAAAGTACTGTTGTCCTTTAAATTAGAGGACAAACGTGCTTTTAAGGATATAAAGTTCGTTTGTCATTTAAATTAGTGGACACAAGTGCTTTTAAAGGTATAATGTACTATTGTCCTTTGAATTAGAGGACAAAAGTGCTTTTAGAGGACAAAAGTACTCTTAAAGGACAAAAGAACTTTTAGAGGACAAAACTACTTTTGTCCTTTAAATTAGAGGACAAAAGTGCTTTTAATGGTTTAAAGTACTTTTGTCCTTTAAATTAGAGGACAAAAATGCTTTTAATGGTATAAAGTTCTTTTGTCCTTTGAATTAGAGGACAAAAGGGCTTTTAGAGGACAAAAGTACTTTTAAAGGACAAAAGTACTTTTAGAGGACAAAAGACCTTTAAAAGTACTTTTGTCCTCTAAAACCACTTTTGTCCTCTAATTCAAAGGACAATCGAACTTTATACCCTTAAAAGCACGTTTGTCCTCTAATTTAAAGGACAACAGTACTTTATACCCTGAAAGTACATTTGTCCACTAATTTAAAGGACAATAGTACTTTTAGAGGACAAAATTCTCTAAAAGCACTTTTGTCCTCTAATTTAAAGGACAAAAGTACTTTTGTCCTCTAATTTAAAGGACAAAAGTACTTTTGTCCTCTAAAAGTACTTTGTCCTCTAATTCAAAGGACAAAAGAAATCTATACCCTTAAAAGCACTTTTGTCCTCTAAAATTACTTTTGTCCTCTAATTCAAAGGACAAAAGTACTTTATACCCTTAATAGTACTTTTGTCCTCTAATTTAACGGACAAAAGTACTTTTAGAGGACAAAATCCTTTAAAAGTACTTTTGTCCTTTAAAAGTACTTTTGTCCTCTAAAAGCACTATTGTCCTCTAAAAGCACTTTTGTCCTCTAATTCAAAGGAGAAAAGAACTCTATACCCTTAAAAGCACTTTTGTCCTCTAATTTAAAGGACAAAAGTACTTTATACCTTTAAAAGTACTTTTGTCCTCTAAGTATTCTTGTCCTTTAAAAGTACTTTTGTCCTCTAAAGGGACTTTTGTCCTCTAATTCAAAGGACAAAAGAACTCTATACCCTTAAAAGTACTTTTGTCCTATAATTTAAAGGACAATAGTACTTTATACCTTTAAAAGTACTTTTGTCCTTGAAAAGTACATTTGTCCTTTAAAAGTACTTTTGTCCTCTAAAGGGACTTTTGTACTCTAATTCTAAGGACGAAAGAACTTTATACCATTAAAAGCACTTTTGTTCTCTAATTTTAAGGACAAAAGTACTTTATATTCTTAAAAGTAGTTTTGTCCTTTAAAAGTACTTTTAACCTCTAAAAGCACTTTTGTCCTCTAAAAGTACTTTTGTCCTCTAAAAGTACTTTTGTCCTCTAAAAGTACTTTTGTCCTTTAAAAGTACTTTTGTCCTCTAAAAGCACTTTTGTCCTCTAATTCAAAGGACAAAAGAACTTTATACCCGTAAAAGCACGTTTGTCCTCTGATTTAAAGGACAACAGTACTTTATACCCTGAAAGTACATTTGTCCACTAATTTAAAGGACAATAGTACTTTTAGAGGACAAAATCCTCTAAAAGCACTTTTGTCCTCTAATTTAAAGGACAAAAGTACTTTTGTCCTCTAAAAGTACTTTTGTCCTCTAAAAACACTTTTGTCCTCTAAAAGTACTTTGTCCTCTAATTCAAAGGACAAAAGAAATCTATACCCTTAAAAGCACTTTTGTCCTCTAAAATAACTTTTGTCCTCTAATTCAAAGGACAAAAGAACTTTATATCCTTAAAAGTACTTTTGTCCTCTAATTTAAAGGACAGAAGTACTTTATACCCTTAAAAGTACTTTTGTCCTTTAAAAGTACTTTTGTCCTTTAAAAGTACTTTTGTCCTCTAAAAGCTCTTTTGTCCTCTAATTCAAAGGACGAAAGAACTTTATACCCGTAAAAGCACTTTTGTCCTCTAACTCAAAGTACAAAAGTACTTTATACGCTTAAAAGTACTATTGTCCTATAATTTAAAGGACAGAAATACTTTTGTCCTATAAAAGTACCTTTGACCTTTAAAAGTACTTTTGTCCTCTAAAAGCACTTTTGTCCTCTAATTCAAAGGACAAAAGAACTTTATATCCTTAGAAGCACTTTTGTCCTGTAATAAAAAGGACAAAAGTACTTTATACCCTTAAAAGTAGTTTTGTCCTTTAAAAGTACTTTTGTCATCTAAAAGCAATTTTGTCCTCTAAAAGTACTTTTGTCCTCTAAAAGTACTTTTGTTCTCTAAAAGTACTTTTGTCCTCTAGAAGTACTTTTGTCCTCTAGAAGTACTTTTGTCCTCTAAAAGTACTTTTTTTCTCTAAAAGTACTTTTGTCCTCTAGAAGTACTTTTGTCCTCTAGAAGTACTTTTGTCCTCTAAAAGTACTTTTGTCCTATAATTCAAAGGACAAATGAACTTTATACCCTTAAAAGCACGTTTGTCCTCTAATTTAAAGGACAAAAGTACTTTATATTCTTAAAAGTACTTTTGTCATCTAATTTAAAGGACAAAAGTACTTTTAGAGGTCAAAATCCTCTAAAAATACTCTTGTCCTTTAAAAGTACTTTTGTCCTCTAAAAGCACTTTTTTCCTCTAATTTAAAGGATAAAAGTACTTTTAGAGGACAAAATCCTCTAAAAGTACTCTTGTCCTTTAAAAGTACTTTTGTCCTCTAAAGGGACTTCTGTCCTCTAATTTAAAGAACAAAAGTACTTTATACCATTAAAAGCACTTTTGCCCTCTAATTCAAGGGACAAGAGAACTTTATACCCTTAAGAGCACTTTTGTCCTCTGATTTAAAGGACAAAAGTACTTTATACTCTTAAAAGTACTTTTGTCCTTTAAAAGTACTTTTGTCCTCTAAAAGCCCGTTTGCCCTCTAATTCAAAGGACAAAAGAACTTTATACCCTTAAAAGCACTTTTGTCCTCTAATTTGAAGGACAAAAGTACTTTATACCCTTAAAAGTACTTTTGTCCTTTAAAAGTACTTTTGTCCTCTAAAAGCACTTTTGTTCTGTAATTTAAAGGACAAAAGAACTGTATACCATTAAGGCCAGCTTACTCCAAACAATTTTGAACAAATCGAAATTTTTTTTTTTCATAAATTGCTACTGTATACTCGTAGAAATAGTATAGAATTAGACCCGAAGGTCAGCAAGACCGAGAAGCAGGTATAAAAGAGTGGGGAGCGGTACGCGCCAAGCGGTAAATCCGGCCGCTCGAACGCCTTAGGTAACGGCAGCTGCTGCGTGCCTTCGAATCGTCTTATTGTTTTGATTCCCCGCTATTTCTCGGAAATATTCTGTCCTTTACAATTAGACAGCGTCTTTCGTATATAATATACGGCAGTACAAGTGAAATTTTCGTTGGTGATGATTGTTCGCTTCAGTCCTCGCATGCGTCGGTAAATTTTTCGTTTGTGTGCTCTCCAAATTTATCATGGACAAAAAAAGAAGAAATGGTGTCCCACATAGATCGGGAAGAAGGAGTTTTTTGGGTAATCAACATACTCACAAATGATGATACAGAACAAACCAGTGATGCTGCAAAAAAACTGCAAAACGCCGTTCCTCAACTTGAAGTGAAAATCCATCCCTTGCTGATTTACGTAATCGTTTAGTGGTCTGTATTTGCTACATTGCAACAGAGAGTTGTTTGTGCAAAGTGTAATAAAAAAGTGGAATTTGCAAAAAGTGACGAAAAAGGATTAGGTTTCGAATTACAAATTATCTGTGATTGTGAGGAGAGTGAACCAATCCCTTCATCTCAAAAAATAAAAAATGGTTATGAAATAAACAGAAGAATAGTTTATGCAATGCGTTAGTTAGGAGTTGGATTTTATGGCTTATTGAATTTTTGTGGACTGATGGATATCTCAGCAACTACATTAAGTATGGCTATTATTATTAACTGGCTATTATAAATGCATAGAGCAAGTTTATATTGCATTGAAGGTTGTTAGTGAAATAGTTTTTAAAAAGCTGCTAAAGAAGAGCAAGAAAAGAATAAAGAGAGAGGATTACCCGAATATAGGCTTACTGTTTCGGGCGATGGTTCCTGGGGAAAAAGAGGATTCACAGCTTTACTCGGTATTGTTAGTTTGATCGGCAAGTACACGAACAAAGTCATAGATGTTATAGTAAAATCAAAGATTTGCAAGCATGCAGTAACTATTCAAAAAAATTCCACGAAAATTCGCCAGAGTTTGATGCTTGGTTTACCGAACATTGTGAAGCAGGCACTTGCACAAGGGATCATGGTGGTAGTGCCGGTCTTATAGAAGTTGAAGGAGTGAAAGAGATGTTTCGGAGGTCTGTGGAGCAGTACGGTGTTATGTATGAATATTATGTCGGCGACGGTGACACTAAAACTTTCAAGAGACTCGAAGAATCTGAACCGTACGACGAGGCTGTCAAAGTAAAGAAAAAAGCATGTGTTTTACACGTAGGTAAGAGTATATATAGACGTGGTAAAGAAGCCAAAAAAAACATGCAAAAATAAAGAGAGCTCTGAAAGCGCAAGAAAAAAGAGAGGCACTAGAAAGAGGTGAAGAAGTACCCAAAAAGAAGAAGGCTAAAAAATGCGAACAACCTGTCGTAAAATCTTTAAAATTTACTGAAGCGCAACTGTCGCTCTTATCTAGCTATTTTAAAAAAGCTGTGCTTACTCACCCCGATTCTGTGCCAGACATGCAGAATGCAATTCTGGCCGCATTTTATCACAAGTGTTCCACCGATGCTAAGCCACAACACCAGTATTGTCCAGCCGGAGCAGATTCATGGTGCACTTATCAAAAGGCAGTAGCTACAAAACAGAATTACAACCATCCTCCAGCTTTCGATCTGGAAATTCAAGATCTTTTACAGCCAATTTATGAAGAACTAACCGACGAAAAGTTGCTCAAGAGATGTTTAGGGGCTAACACGCAAAACAATAACGAAAGTTACAACTCGTGTGTCTGGAACATACCCCTAAACATAAGTTTGTTTGGAAAAAAACGCTTGAAATTGCTGCTCTCAGTGCTGCTTGCATTTTTAATGAAGGGCTTTTACCCATATTAAAAGTAATGGAAGTTATGGGTGTCAGAATCGGCCCGGAAGCAAGGCACTTTGTTGACAGGGCCAACAACAGGCGTGTTTATCGAGCTGAGCTAGAAGCTACTGAAGCGTCTAAGGAACACAGAACTGCTTTAAGAAATGCAAGAATTCTTCAGAATGATGCTTACGAAGACCAGGAAGGAGTTGTGTATGAAGCTGGAATGGATATGTGAGTAAAATTCAATTTTATACGAATTTTCACGAATAAAAACTTTAAATTAATTTTTCTCCGAACCACGTTTTTTTGCATGGATGACACTCTCATTTCAAAACTATTGCACTTATCGACATGAACCAAACGGCATTATACTCTCTAGATGTCTGGCTATATCCTCAAGAACAACCAGAAATATTCATTATTATTTAAAAAAGTTATAAACAACTAAAAGTGAAAAAAAGGGTAAAAAATTCAAAAGTCCGCAATTTTGTTTTTTTTCATTAAAACGTTTCATTCTGCTTTAGGCCATAGCCAATTCGATACAGAACAAGAAACCGTTTTGTTTTTTGCTTTCAGATAATTCGTTTCCAAGAAATGATGTCATCCATCTCCTAATCATACGAGTTTCAGCAGCCATTTTCAAAACCACCATTTTAAACAAAAAAAAATTTTCAGGTAATTTAATATATGTGCTTTCATATGTAAAAAAAAATTGATTACTCAACATGTTTTATACTATGAATAAAATTTATTGAAAAAAATCACATTTTTTGGAGTAACCTGGCCTTAAAAGATCTTTTGTCCACTAATTTAAAGGACAAAAGTACTTTTGTCCTTTCAAAGTACTTTTGTCCTCTAAAAGCACTTTTGTCCTCTAATTCAAAGGACAAAAGAACTTTATACCCGTAAAAGCACTTTTGTCCTCTAATTTAAAGAACAAAAGTACTTTATACCCTTAAAAGTACTATTGTCCTATAATTTAAAGGACAGAAGTACTTTTGTCCTATAAAAGTACCTTTGACCTTTAAAAGTACTTTTGTCCTCTAAAAGCACTTTTGTCCTCTAATTCAAAGGACAAAAGAACTTTATATCCTTAAAAGCACTTTTGTCCTCGAATTTAAAGGACAGAAGTACTTTATACCCTTAAAAGTACTTTTGTCCTCTAAAAGTACTTTTGTTCTCTAAAAGCACGTTTGTCCTCTAAAAGTACTTTTGTCCTCTAAAAGTACTTTTGTTCTCTAAAAGCACATTTGTCCTCTAATTCATAGGACGAAAGAACTTGATACCCTTAAAAGCACTTTTGTCCTCTAATTTAAAGGACAAAAGAACTTTATACCATTAAAAGCATTTTTGTCCTCTAATTTAAAGGACAAAAGTACTTTTAAGGGTATAAAGTACTTTTCTCCTTTAAATTGGAGGACAAAATCCTCTAAAAGTACTTTTGTCCTCTAAAAGTACTTTTCTCCTCTAAAAGCACTTTTGTCCTCTAATTTAAAGGACAAAAGTACTTTATACCATTAAAAGCACCTTTGTCCTCTAAAAGTACTTTTGTCCTTTAAAAGTGCTTTTTTCCTCTAATTTAAAGGACAAAAGTACTTTTAAAGGACATAAGTACTTTTAAGGGCATAAAGTACTTTTCTCCTTTAAATTAGAGGACAAAAATGATTTTCATGGTATAAAGTTCTTTTGTCCTTTGAATTAGAGGACAAACGGGCTTTTAGAGGACAAAAGTACTTTTAAAGGACAAAAGTACTTTTAGAGGACAAAAGTACTTTTGTCATTTAAATTAGTGGACACAAGTGCTTTTAAAGGTATAATGTACTATTGTCCTTTGAATTAGAGGACAAAAGTACTTTTAGAGGACAAAACTACTTTTGTCCTTTAAATTAGAGGACAAAAGTGCTTTTAATGGTTTAAAGTACTTTTGTCCTTTAAATTAGAGGACGAAATCCTCTAAAACTACTTTTGTCCTTTAAAAGTACTTTTGTCCTCTAACAGTACTTTTGTCCTTTAAAAGTACTTTTGTCCTCTAAAAGCACTTTTGTCCTGTAATTCAAAGGACAAAAGAACTTTATACCCGTAAAATCACTTTAGTCCTGTAATTTAAAGGACATAAGAACTTTATATCCTTAAAAGCACTTTTGTCCTCTAATTTAAAGAACAGAAGTACTTTATACCCTTAAAAGTACTTTTGTCATTTAAATTAGTGGACACAAGTGCTTTTAAAGGTATAATGTACTTTTGTCCTTTGAATTAGAGGACAAAAGTGCTTTTAGAGGATAAAAGTACTCTTAAAGGACAAAAGAACTTTTAGAGGACAAAACTACTTTTGTCCTTTAAATTAGAAGACAAAAGTGCTTTTAATGGTTTAAAGTACTTTTGTCCTTTAAATTAGAGGACAAAAATGCTTTTAATGGTATAAAGTTCTTTTGTCCTTTGAATTAGAGGACAAAAGGGCTTTTAGAGGACAAAAGTACTTTTAAAGGACAAAAGTACTTTTAGAGGACAAAAGTACTTTTGACCTTTAAAAGTACTTTTGTCCTCTAAAAGCACTTTTGTCCTCTAATTCAAAGGACAAACGAACTTTATACCCTTAAAAGCACGTTTGTCCTCTAATTTAAAGGACAACAGTACTTTATACCCTGAAAGTACATTTGTCCACTAATTTAAAGGACAATAATACTTTTAGAGGACAAAATCCTCTAAAAGCACTTTTGTCCTCTAATTTAAAGGACAAAAGTACTTTTGTCCTCTAAAAGTACTTTTGTCCTCTAAAAGCACTTTTGTCCTCTAAAAGTACTTTGTCCTCTAATTCAAAGGACAAAAGAAATCTATACCCTTAAAAGCACTTTTGTCCTCTAAAAGTACTTTGTCCTCTAATTCAAAGGACAAAAGAAATCTATACCCTTAAAAGCACTTTTGTCCTCTAAAATTACTTTTGTCCTCTAATTCAAAGGACAAAAGAACTTTATACCCTTAAAAGTACTTTTGTCCTTTAAAAGTACTTTTGTCCTTTAAAAGTACTTTTGTCCTTTAAAAGTACTTTTGTCCTCTAAAAGCTCTTTTGTCCTCTAATTCAAAGGACGAAAGAACTTTATACCCGTAAAAGCACTTTTGTCCTCTAACTCAAAGTACAAAAGTACTTTATACGCTTAAAAGTACTATTGTCCTATAATTTAAAGGACAGAAATACTTTTGTCCTATAAAAGTACCTTTGACCTTTAAAAGTACTTTTGTCCTCTAAAAGCACTTTTGTCCTCTAATTCAAAGGACAAAAGAACTTTATATCCTTAGAAGCACTTTTGTCCTGTAATAAAAAGGACAAAAGTACTTTATACCCTTAAAAGTAGGTTTGACCTTTAAAAGTACTATTGTCATCTAAAAGCAATTTTGTCCTGTAAAAGTACTTTTGTCCTCTAAAAGTACTTTTGTTCTATAAAAGTACTTTTGTCCTCTAGAAGTACTTTTGTCCTCTAGAAGTACTTTTGTCCTCTAAAAGTACTTTTGTCCTATAATTCAAAGGACAAATGAACTTTATACCCTTAAAAGCACGTTTGTCCTCTAATTTAAAGGACAAAAGTACTTTATATTCTTAAAAGTACTTTTGTCATCTAATTTAAAGGACAAAAGTACTTTTAGAGGTCAAAATCCTCTAAAAATACTCTTGTCCTTTAAAGTACTTTTGTCCTCTAAAAGCACTTTTTTCCTCTAATTTAAAGGATAAAAGTACTTTTAGAGGACAAAATCCTCTAAAAGTACTCTTGTCCTTTAAAAGTACTTTTGTCCTCTAAAGGGACTTCTGTCCTCTAATTTAAAGGACAAAAGTACTTTATACCATTAAAAGCACTTTTGTCCTATAATTTAAAGGACAAAAGTACTTTATACCCTTAAAAGTACTTTTGTCCTCTAATTTAACGGACAAAAGTACTTTTAGAGGACAAAATCCTTTAAAAGTACTTTTGTCCTTTAAAAGTACTTTTGTCCTCTAAAAGCACTATTGTCCTCTAAAAGCACTTTTGTCCTCTAATTCAAAGGAGAAAAGAACTCTATACCCTTAAAAGCACTTTTGTCCTCTAATTTAAAGGACAAAAGTACTTTATACCTTTAAAAGTACTTTTGTCCTCTAAGTATTCTTGTCCTCTAAGTATTCTTGTCCTCTAAGTATTCTTGTCCTTTAAAAGTACTTTTGTCCTCTAAAGGGACTTTTGTCCTCTAATTCAAAGGACAAAAGAACTCTATACCCTTAAAAGTACTTTTGTCCTCTAATTTAAAGGACAAAAGTACTTTATACCTTTAAAAGTACTTTTGTCCTTTAAAAGTACTTTTGTCCTTTAAAAGTACTTTTGTCCTTTAAAAGTACTTTTGTCCTCTAAAGGGACTTTTGTACTCTAATTCTAAGGACGAAAGAACTTTATACCATTAAAAGCACTTTTGTTCTCTAATTTTAAGGACAAAAGTACTTTATATTCTTAAAAGTAGTTTTGTCCTTTAAAAGTACTTTTGTCCTCTAAAAGCACTTTTGTCCTCTAAAAGTACTTTTGTCCTCTAAAGTACTTTTGTCCTCTAAAAGTACTTTTGTCCTTTAAAAGTACTTTTGTCCTCTAAAAGCACTTTTGTCCTCTAATTCAAAGGACAAAAGAACTTTATACCGTAAAAGCACGTTTGTCCTCTAATTTAAAGGACAACAGTACTTTATACCCTAAAAGTACATTTGTCCACTAATTTAAAGGACAATAGTACTTTTAGAGGACAAAATCCTCTAAAAGCACTTTTGTCCTCTAATTTAAAGGACAAAAGTACTTTTGTCCTCTAAAAGTACTTTTGTCCTCTAAAAGCACTTTTGTCCTCTAAAAGTACTTTGTCCTCTAATTCAAAGGACAAAAGAAATCTATACCCTTAAAAGCTCTTTTGTCCTCTAAAATTACTTTTGTCCTCTAATTCAAAGGACAAAAGAACTTTATATCCTTAAAAGTACTTTTGTCCTCTAATTTAAAGGACAGAAGTACTTTATACCCTTAAAAGTACTTTTGTCCTTTAAAAGTACTTTTGTCCTTTAAAAGTACTTTTGTCCTTTAAAAGTACTTTTGTCCTCTAAAAGCTCTTTTGTCCTCTAATTCAAAGGACGAAAGAACTTTATACCCGTAAAAGCACTTTTGTCCTCTAACTCAAAGTACAAAAGTACTTTATACGCTTAAAAGTACTATTGTCCTATAATTTAAAGGACAAAAGTACTTTATATTCTTAAAAGTACTTTTGTCATCTAATTTAAAGGACAAAAGTACTTTTAGAGGTCAAAATCCTCTAAAAATACTCTTGTCCTTTAAAAGTACTTTTGTCCTCTAAAAGCACTTTTTTCCTCTAATTTAAAGGATAAAAGTACTTTTAGAGGACAAAATCCTCTAAAAGTACTCTTGTCCTTTAAAAGTACTTTTGTCCTCTAAAGGGACTTCTGTCCTCTAATTTAAAGGACAAAAGTACTTTATACCATTAAAAGCACTTTTGTCCTATAATTTAAAGGACAAAAGTACTTTATACCCTTAAAAGTACTTTTGTCCTCTAATTTAACGGACAAAAGTACTTTTAGAGGACAAAATCCTTTAAAAGTACTTTTGTCCTTTAAAAGTACTTTTGTCCTCTAAAAGCACTATTGTCCTCTAAAAGCACTTTTGTCCTCTAATTCAAAGGAGAAAAGAACTCTATATCCTTAAAAGCACTTTTGTCCTCTAATTTAAAGGACAAAAGTACTTTATACCTTTAAAAGTACTTTTGTCCTCTAAGTATTCTTGTCCTTTAAAAGTACTTTTGTCCTCTAAAGGGACTTTTGTCCTCTAATTCAAAGGACAAAAGAACTCTATACCCTTAAAAGTACTTTTGTCCTCTAATTTAAAGGACAAAAGTACTTTATACCTTTAAAAGTACTTTTGTCCTTTAAAAGTACTTATGTCCTTTAAAAGTACTTTTGTCCTCTAAAGGGACTTTTGTACTCTAATTCTAAGGACGAAAGAACTTTATACCATTAAAAGCACTTTTGTTCTCTAATTTTAAGGACAAAAGTACTTTATATTCTTAAAAGTAGTTTTGTCCTTTAAAAGTACTTTTGTCCTCTAAAAGCACTTTTGTCCTTTAAAAGTACTTTTGTCCTCTAAAAGCACTTTTGTCCTCTAATTCAAAGGACAAAAGAACTTTATACCCGTAAAAGCACTTTTGTCCTCTAAAATTACTTTTGTCCTCTAATTCAAAGGACAAAAGAACTTTATAACCCTTAAAAGTACTTTTGTCCTTTAAAAGTACTTTTGTCCTTTAAAAGTACTTTTGTCCTTTAAAAGTACTTTTGTCCTTTAAAAGTACTTTTGTCCTCTAAAAGCTCTTTTGTCCTCTAATTCAAAGGACGAAAGAACTTTATACCCGTAAAAGCACTTTTGTCCTCTAACTCAAAGTACAAAAGTACTTTATACGCTTAAAAGTACTATTGTCCTATAATTTAAAGGACAGAAATACTTTTGTCCTATAAAAGTACCTTTGACCTTTAAAAGTACTTTTGTCCTCTAAAAGCACTTTTGTCCTCTAATTCAAAGGACAAAAGAACTTTATATCCTTAGAAGCACTTTTGTCCTGTAATAAAAAGGACAAAAGTACTTTATACCCTTAAAAGTAGTTTTCACCTTTAAAAGTACTATTGTCATCTAAAAGCAATTTTGTCCTTTAAAAGTACTTTTGTCCTCTAAAAGTTCTTTTGTTCTATAAAAGTACTTTTGTCCTCTAGAAGTACTTTTGTCCTCTAGAAGTACTTTTGTCCTCTAAAAGTACTTTTGTCCTATAATTCAAAGGACAAATGAACTTTATACCCTTAAAAGCACGTTTGTCCTCTAATTTAAAGGACAAAAGTACTTTATATTCTTAAAAGTACTTTTGTCATCTAATTTAAAGGACAAAAGTACTTTTAGAGGTCAAAATCCTCTAAAAATACTCTTGTCCTTTAAAAGTACTTTTGTCCTCTAAAAGCACTTTTTTCCTCTAATTTAAAGGATAAAAGTACTTTTAGAGGACAAAATCCTCTAAAAGTACTCTTGTCCTTTAAAGTACTTTTGTCCTCTAAAGGGACTTCTGTCCTCTAATTTAAAGGACAAAAGTACTTTATACCATTAAAAGCACTTTTGTCCTATAATTTAAAGGACAAAAGTACTTTATACCCTTAAAAGTACTTTTGTCCTCTAATTTAACGGACAAAAGTACTTTTAGAGGACAAAATCCTTTAAAAGTACTTTTGTCCTTTAAAAGTACTTTTGTCCTCTAAAAGCACTATTGTCCCCTAAAAGCACTTTTGTCCTCTAATTCAAAGGAGAAAAGAACTCTATACCCTTAAAAGCACTTTTGTCCTCTAATTTAAAGGACAAAAGTACTTTATACCTTTAAAAGTACTTTTGTCCTCTAAGTATTCTTGTCCTTTAAAAGTACTTTTGTCCTCTAAGGGACTTTTGTCCTCTAATTCAAAGGACAAAAGAACTCTATACCCTTAAAAGTACTTTTGTCCTCTAATTTAAAGGACAAAAGTACTTTATACCTTTAAAAGTACTTTTGTCCTTTAAAAGTACTTTTGTCCTTTAAAAGTACTTTTGTCCTTTAAAAGTACTTTTGTCCTCTAAAGGGACTTTTGTACTCTAATTCTAAGGACGAAAGAACTTTATACCATTAAAAGCACTTTTGTTCTCTAATTTTAAGGACAAAAGTACTTTATATTCTTAAAAGTAGTTTTGTCCTTTAAAAGTACTTTTGTCCTCTAAAAGCACTTTTGTCCTCTAAAAGTACTTTTGTCCTCTAAAAGTACTTTTGTCCTCTAAAAGTACTTTTGTCCTTTAAAAGTACTTTTGTCCTCTAAAAGCACTTTTGTCCTCTAATTCAAAGGACAAAAGAACTTTATACCCGTAAAAGCACGTTTGTCCTCTAATTTAAAGGACAACAGTACTTTATACCCTGAAAGTACATTTGTCCACTAATTTAAAGGACAATAGTACTTTTAGAGGACAAAATCCTCTAAAAGCACTTTTGTCCTCAAATTTAAAGGACAAAAGTACTTTTGTCCTCTAAAAGTACTTTTGTCCTCTAAAAGCACTTTTGTCCTCTAAAAGTACTTTGTCCTCTAATTCAAAGGACAAAAGAAATCTATACCCTTAAAAGCTCTTTTGTCCTCTAAAATTACTTTTGTCCTCTAATTCAAAGGACAAAAGAACTTTATATCCTTAAAAGTACTTTTGTCCTCTAATTTAAAGGACAGAAGTACTTTATACCCTTAAAAGTACTTTTGTCCTTTAAAAGTACTTTTGTCCTTTAAAAGTACTTTTGTCCTCTAAAAGCTCTTTTGTCCTCTAATTCAAAGGACGAAAGAACTTTATACCCGTAAAAGCACTTTTGTCCTCTAACTCAAAGTACAAAAGTACTTTATACGCTTAAAAGTACTATTGTCCTATAATTTAAAGGACAGAAATACTTTTGTCCTATAAAAGTACCTTTGAACTTTAAAAGTACTTTTGTCCTCTAAAAGCACTTTTGTCCTCTAATTCAAAGGACAAAAGAACTTTATATCCTTAGAAGCACTTTTGTCCTGTAATAAAAAGGACAAAAGTACTTTATACCCTTAAAAGTAGTTTGTCCTTTAAAAGTACTTTTGTCATCCAAAAGCAATTTTGTCCTCTAAAAGTACTTTTGTCCTCTAAAAGTACTTTTGTTCTCTAAAAGTACTTTGTCCTCTAGAAGTACTTTTGTCCTCTAGAAGTACTTTTGTCCTCTAAAAGTACTTTTGTCCTATAATTCAAAGGACAAATGAACTTTATACCCTTAAAAGCACGTTTGTCCTCTAATTTAAAGGACAAAAGTACTTTATATTCTTAAAAGTACTTTTGTCATCTAATTTAAAGGACAAAAGTACTTTTAGAGGTCAAAATCCTCTAAAAATACTCTTGTCCTTTAAAAGTACTTTTGTCTCTAAAAGCACTTTTTTCTCTAATTTAAAGGATAAAAGTACTTTTAGAGGACAAAATCCTCTAAAAGTACTCTTGTCCTTTAAAAGTACTTTTGTCCTCTAAAGGGACTTCTGTCCTCTAATTTAAAGGACAAAAGTACTTTATACCATTAAAAGCACTTTTGTCCTATAATTTAAAGGACAAAAGTACTTTATACCCTTAAAAGTACTTTTGTCCTCTAATTTAACGGACAAAAGTACTTTTAGAGGACAAAATCCTTTAAAAGTACTTTTGTCCTTTAAAAGTACTTTTGTCCTCTAAAAGCACTATTGTCCTCTAAAAGCACTTTTGTCCTCTAATTCAAAGGAGAAAAGAACTCTATATCCTTAAAAGCACTTTTGTCCTCTAATTTAAAGGACAAAAGTACTTTATACCTTTAAAAGTACTTTTGTCCTCTAAGTATTCTTGTCCTTTAAAAGTACTTTTGTCCTCTAAAGGGACTTTTGTCCTCTAATTCAAAGGACAAAAGAACTCTATACCCTTAAAAGTACTTTTGTCCTCTAATTTAAAGGACAAAAGTACTTTATACCTTTAAAAGTACTTTTGTCCTTTAAAAGTACTTATGTCCTTTAAAAGTACTTTTGTCCTCTAAAGGGACTTTTGTACTCTAATTCTAAGGACGAAAGAACTTTATACCATTAAAAGCACTTTTGTTCTCTAATTTTAAGGACAAAAGTACTTTATATTCTTAAAAGTAGTTTTGTCCTTTAAAAGTACTTTTGTCCTCTAAAAGCACTTTTGTCCTTTAAAAGTACTTTTGTCCTCTAAAAGCACTTTTGTCCTTTAAAAGTACTTTTGTCCTCTAAAAGCACTTTTGTCCTCTAATTCAAAGGACAAAAGAACTTTATACCCGTAAAAGCACTTTAGTCCTGTAATTTAAAGGACAAAAGAACTTTATATCCTTAAAAGTACTTTTGTCCTCTAAAAGCACTTTTGTCCTCTAAAAGTACTTTTGTCCTCTAAAAGTACTTTTGTCCTCTAAAAGTACTTTTGTCCTTTAAAAGTACTTTTGTCCTCCAAAAGCACTTTTGTCCTCTAATTCAAAGGACAAAAGAACTTTATACCCGTAAAAGCACTTTAGTCCTGTAATTTAAAGGACAAAAGAACTTTATATCCTTAAAAGCACTTTTGTCCTCTAATTTAAAGGACAGAAGTACTTTATACCCTTAAAAGTACTTTTGTCATTTAAATTAGTGGACACAAGTGCTTTTAAAGGTATAATGTACTATTGTCCTTTGAATTAGAGGACAAAAGTGCTTTTAGAGGACTAAAGTACTTTTGTCCCTTTAAATTAGAGGACAAAAGTGCTTTTAATGGTTTAAAGTACTTCTGTCCTTTAAATTAGAGGACGAAATCCTCTAAAACTACTTTTGTCCTTTAAAAGTACTTTTGTCCTCTAACAGTACTTTTGTCCTTTAAAAGTACTTTTGTCCTCTAAAAGCACTTTTGTCCTCTAATTCAAAGGACAAAAGAACTTTATACCCGTAAAAGCACTTTAGTCCTGTAATTTAAAGGACAAAAGAACTTTATATCCTTAAAAGCACTTTTGTCCTCTAATTTAAAGGACAGAAGTACTTTATACCCTTAAAAGTACTTTCGTCCTCTAACAGTACTTTTGTCCTTTAAAAGTACTTTTGTCCTCTAAAAGCACTTTTGTCCTCTAATTCAAAGGACAAAAGAACTTTATACCCGTAAAAGCACTTTTGTCCTCTAATTTAAAGAACAGAAGTACTTTATACCCTTAAAAGTACTTTCGTCATTTAAATTAGTGGCCAAATGTACTTTCAGGGTATAAAGTACTGTTGTCCTTTAAATTAGAGGACAAACGTGCTTTTAAGGATATAAAGTTCGTTTGTCATTTAAATTAGTGGACACAAGTGCTTTTAAAGGTATAATGTACTATTGTCCTTTGAATTAGAGGACAAAAGTGCTTTTAGAGGACAAAAGTACTCTTAAAGGACAAAAGAACTTTTAGAGGACAAAACTACTTTTGTCCTTTAAATTAGAGGACAAAAGTGCTTTTAATGGTTTAAAGTACTTTTGTCCTTTAAATTAGAGGACAAAAATGCTTTTAATGGTATAAAGTTCTTTTGTCCTTTGAATTAGAGGACAAAAGGGCTTTTAGAGGACAAAAGTACTTTTAAAGGACAAAAGTACTTTTAGAGGACAAAAGTACTTTTGACCTTTAAAAGTACTTTTGTCCTCTAAAAGCACTTTTGTCCTCTAATTCAAAGGACAAACGAACTTTATACCCTTAAAAGCACGTTTGTCCTCTAATTTAAAGGACAACAGTACTTTATACCCTGAAAGTACATTTGTCCACTAATTTAAAGGACAATAGTACTTTTAGAGGACAAAATCCTCTAAAAGCACTTTTGTCCTCTAATTTAAAGGACAAAAGTACTTTTGTCCTCTAAAAGTACTTTTGTCCTCTAAAAGCACTTTTGTCCTCTAAAAGTACTTTGTCCTCTAATTCAAAGGACAAAAGAAATCTATACCCTTAAAAGCACTTTTGTCCTCTAAAATTACTTTTGTCCTCTAATTCAAAGGACAAAAGAACTTTATATCCTTAAAAGTACTTTTGTCCTCTAATTTAAAGGACAGAAGTACTTTATACCCTTAAAAGTACTTTTGTCCTTTAAAAGTACTTATGTCGTTTAAAAGTACTTTTGTCCTTTAAAAGTACTATTTTCCTCTAAAAGCTCTTTTGTCCTCTAATTCAAAGGACGAAAGAACTTTATACCCGTAAAAGCACTTTTGTCCTCTAACTCAAAGTACAAAAGTACTTTATACGCTTAAAAGTACTATTATCCTATAATTTAAAGGACAGAAATACTTTTGTCCTATAAAAGTACCTTTGACCATTAAAAGTACTTTTGTCCTCTAAAAGCACTTTTGTCCTCTAATTCAAAGGACAAAAGAACTTTATATCCTTAGAAGCACTTTTGTCCTGTAATAAAAAGGACAAAAGTACTTTATACCCTTAAAAGTAGTTTTGTCCTTTAAAAGTACTTTTGTCATCTAAAAGCAATTTTGTCCTGTAAATGTACTTTTGTCCTCTAAAAGTACTTTTGTTCTCTAAAAGTACTTTTGTCCTCTAGAAGTACTTTTGTCCTCTAGAAGTACTTTTGTCCTCTAAAAGTACTTTTGTCCTATAATTCAAAGGACAAATGAACTTTATACCCGTAAAAGCACGTTTGTCCTCTAATTTAAAGGACAAAAGTACTTTATATTCTTAAAAGTACATTTGTCATCTAATTTAAAGGACAAAAGTACTTTTAGAGGTCAAAATCCTCTAAAAATACTCTTGTCCTTTAAAAGTACTTTTGTCCTCTAAAAGCACTTTTTTCCTCTAATTTAAAGGATAAAAGTACTTTTAGAGGACAAAATCCTCTAAAAGTACTCTTGTCCTTTAAAAGTACTTTTGTCCTCTAAAGGGACTTCTGTCCTCTAATTTAAAGGACAAAAGTACTTTATACCATTAAAAGCACTTTTGTCCTATAATTTAAAGGACAAAAGTACTTTATACCCTTAAAAGTACTTTTGTCCTCTAATTTAACGGACAAAAGTACTTTTAGAGGACAAAATCCTTTAAAAGTACTTTTGTCCTTTAAAAGTACTTTTGTCCTCTAAAAGCACTATTGTCCTCTAAAAGCACTTTTGTCCTCTAATTCAAAGGAGAAAAGAACTCTATACCCTTAAAAGCACTTTTGTCCTCTAATTTAAAGGACAAAAGTACTTTATACCTTTAAAAGTACTTTTGTCCTCTAAGTATTCTTGTCCTTTAAAAGTACTTTTGTCCTCTAAAGGGACTTTTGTCCTCTAATTCAAAGGACAAAAGTACTTTTAGAGGACAAAATCCTTTAAAAGTACTTTTGTCCTTTAAAAGTCCTTTTGTCCTCTAAAAGCACTATTGTCCTCTAAAAGCACTTTTGTCCTCTAATTCAAAGGAGAAAAGAACTCTATACCCTTAAAAGCACTTTTGTCCTCTAATTTAAAGGACAAAAGTACTTTATACCCTTAAAAGTACTTTTGTCCTCTAATTTAAAGGACAAAAGTACTTTATACCTTTAAAAGTACTTTTGTCCTCTAAGTATTCATGTCCTTTAAAAGTACTTTTGTCCTCTAAAGGGACTTCTGTCCTCTAATTTAAAGGACAAAATTACTTTATACCATTAAAAGCACTTTTGTCCTCTAATTTAAAGGACAAAAGTACTTTATACCCTTAAAAGTACTTTTGTCCTCTAATTTAAAGGACAAAAGTACTTTTAGAGGACAAAATCCTCTAAAAGTACTCTTGTCCTTTAAATGTACTTTTGTCCTCTAAAAGCACTTTTGTCCTCTAATTTAAATGACACAATTACTTTATACCATTAAAAGCACTTTTGTCCTCTAATTTAAAGGACAAAAGTACTTTATACCCTTAAAAGTACTTTTGTCCTCTAATTTAACGGACAAAAGTACTTTTAGAGGACAAAATCCTTTAAAAGTACTTTTGTCCTCTAAAAGCACTTTTGTCCTCTAAAAGCACTTTTGTCCTCTAAAAGCACTTTTGTTCTCTAATTCAAAGGACAAAAGAACTCTATACCCTTAAAAGCACTTTTGTTCTGTAATTTAAAGGACAAAAGTACTTTATATCCTTAAAAGTACGTTTGTCCTCTAATTTAAAGGACAAAAGATTTTTATACCCTTAAAAGTACTTTTGTCCCCTAATATAATGGACAAAAGTACTTTATACCCTTAAAAGTACTATTGTCCTCTAATTTAAAGGACAAAAGTACTTTTAGAGGACAAAATCCTCTAAATGTATTCTTGTCCTTTAAATGTACTTTTGTCCTCTAAAGGGACTTATGTCCTCTAATTTAAAGGACAAAAGTACTTTATACCATTAAAAGCACTTTTGCCCTCTAATTTAAAGGACAAAAGTACTTTATACCTTTAAAAGTACTTTTGTCCTTTAAAAGTACTTTTGTCCTCTAAAAGCACTTTTGCCATCTAATTTAAAGGACAAAAGTACTTTATACCTTTAAAAGTACTTTTGTCCTTTAAAAGTACTTTTGTCCTCTAAAAGCACTTTTGTCCTTTAAAAGTACATTTGTCCTCTGATTTAAAGGACAAAAGTACTTTTGTCCTCTAAAAGTTCTTTTGTCCATTAAAAGTACTTTGGCCCTCTAAAAGTACTTGATACCTCTAAAAGTACTTTTGTCCTCTAAAAGCACTTATGTCCTCTAATTCAAAGAACAAAAGAACTTTATACCCTTAAAAGTACTTTTTTCTTCTAATTTAAAGGACAAAAGTACTGTTGTCCTCTAAAAGTACTTTTATCCTTTAAAAGTACTTTTGTCCTCTAAGAGCACTTTTGTACTATAATTCAAAGGACAAAAGAACTTTATACACTTAAAAGTATTTTTGTCCTCTAATTTAAAGGACAAAAGTACTCTTGTCCTCTAAAAGTACTTTTGTTCTTTAAAAGTACTTTTGTCCTCCGAAAGCACTTTTGTCCTATAATTTAAAGGGCAAAAGTAATTTCGTCCTCCAAAAGTACTTTTGTCCTCTAAAAGCACTTTTGTCCTCTAAAAGCACTTTTGTCCTCTAAAATCACTTTTGTCCTCTAATTCAAAGGACAAAAGAAATCTATACCCTTAAAAGCACTTGTGTCCTCTAATTTAAAGGACAAAAGTACTTTATACCTTTAAAAGTACTTTTGTCCTTTAAATGTACTTTTGTCCACTAAAAGCACTTTTGTCCTGTAATTTAATGGACACAAGTACTTTATACCTTTAAAAGTACTTTTGTCCTTTAAATGTACTTTTGTCCTCTAAAAGCACTTTTGTCCTCTAATTTAAAGGACACAAGTACTTTATACCTTTAAAAGTACTTTTGTCCTTTAAAAGTACTTTTGTCCTCTAAAAGCACTTTTGCCATCTAATTTAAAGGACAAAAGTACTTTATACCTTTAAAAGTACTTTTGTCCTTTAAAAGTACTTTTGTCCTCTAAGAGCACTTTTGTCCTATAATTCAAAGGACAAAAGAACTTTATACCTTTAAAAGTACTTTTGTCCTTTAAATGTACTTTTGTCCTCTAAAAGCACTTTTGTCCTCTAATTTAAAGGACACAAGTACTTTATACCTTTAAAAGTACTTTTGTCCTTTAAAAGTACTTTTGTCCTCTAAGAGCACTTTTGTCCTATAATTCAAAGGACAAAAGAACTTTATACCTTTAAAAGTACTTTTGTTCTCTAATTTAAAGGACAAAAGTACTATTGTCCTCTAAAAGTACTTTTGTCCTTTAAAAGTACTTTTGTCCTCCAAAAGCACTTTTGTCCTATAATTTAAAGGGCAAAAGTAATTTTGTCCTCTAAAATTACTTTTCTCCTTTAAAAGTACTTTTGTCCTCTAATTTAAAGAACAAAAGTACTTTTAAGTGTATAAATTACGTTTGTCCTTTAAATTAGAGGACAAAAGTACTTTTAAGGGTATAAAGTACTTTTGTCTTTTAAATTAGAGGACAAAATCCTCTAAAAGTAATTTTGTCCTTTAAAAGTACTTTTGTTCTCTAAAAGCACTTTTGTCCTCTAAAAGCACTTTTGTCCTCTAGTTCAAAGGACAAAAGAACTCTATACCCTTAACAGCACTTTTGTCCTCTAATTCAAAGGACAAAAGAACTTTATACCCTTAAGAGTACCTTTGTCCTCTGATTTAAAGGACAAAAGTACTTTTGTCCTCTAAAAGTACTTTTGTCCTCTAATTTAAAGATCAAAAGTACTTTTAAGTGTATAAAGTACGTTTGTCCTTTAAATTAGAGGACAAAAGTACTTTTAAGGGTATAAAGTACGTTTGTCTTTTAAATTAGAGGACAAAATCCTCTAAAAGTAATTTTGTCCTTTAAAAGTACTTTTGTCCTCTAAAAGCACTTTTGTCCTCTAAAAGCACTTTTGTCCTCTAATTCAAAGGACAAAAGAACTCTATACCCTTAACAGCACTTTTGTCCTCTAATTCAAAGGACAAAAGAACTTTATACCCTTAAGAGTACCTTTGTCCTCTGATTTAAAGGACAAAAGTACTTTTGTCCTCTAAAAGCACTTTTGTCCTCTAATTTAAAGGACAAAAGTACTTTTAGAGGACAAAAACCTCTAACAGTACTCTTGTCCTTTAAAGGTACTTTTGATCTCTAAAGGGACTTCTGTCCTCTAATTTAAATGACAAAAGTACTTTATACCATTAAAAGCACTTTTGTCCTCTAATTTAAAGGACAAAAGTACTTTATACCATTAAAAGTACTTTTGTCCTCTAATTTAAAGGACAAAAGTACTTTTAGAGGACAAAATCCTTTAAAAGTACTTTTGTCCTTTAAAAGTACTTTTATCCTTTAAAAGTACTTAAAGGACATAAATGTAATTTAAAGGACAAAAGTACTTTATACCTTTAAAAGTACTTTTGTCCTCTAATTTAAAGGACAAAAGTACTTTATACCTTTAAAAGTACTTTTGTCCTCTAAGTATTCATGTCCTTTAAAAGTACTTTTGTCCTCTAAAGGGACTTATGTCCTCTAATTTAAAGGACAAAAGTACTTTATACCATTAAAAGCACTTTTGCCCTCTAATTTAAAGGACAAAAGTACTTTATACCTTTAAAAGTACTTTTGTCCTTTAAAAGTACTTTTGTCCCCTAAAAGCACTTTTGTCATCTAATTTAAAGGACAAAAGTACTTTATACCTTTAAAAGTACTTTTGTCCTCTAATTTAAAGGACAAAAGTACTCTTGTCCTCTAAAAGTACTTTTGTCCTTTAAAAGTACTTTTGTCCTCCAAAAGCACTTTTTGTCCTATAATTTAAAGGGCAAAAGTAATTTTGTCCTCTAAAAGTACTTTTGTCCTCTAAAGGGACTTTTGTACTCTAATTCTAAGGACGAAAGAACTTTATACCATTAAAAGCACTTTTGTTCTCTAATTTTAAGGACAAAAGTACTTTATATTCTTAAAAGTAGTTTTGTCCTTTAAAAGTACTTTTGTCCTCTAAAAGCACTTTTGTCCTCTAAAAGTACTTTTGTCCTCTAAAAGTACTTTTGTCCCTTTAAAAGTACTTTTATCCTTTAAAAGTACTTAAAGGACATAAATGTAATTTAAAGGGACAAAAGTACTTTATACCTTTAAAAGTACTTTTGTCCTCTAATTTAAAGGACAAAAGTACTTTATGCCTTTAAAAGTACTTTTGTCCTCTAAGTATTCATGTCCTTTTAAAGTACTTTTGTCCTCTAAAGGGACTTCTGGCCTCTAATTTAAAGGACAAAAGTACTTTATACCATTAAAAGCACTTCTGTCCTCTAATTTAAAAGACAAAAGTACTTTATATCTTTAAAAGTACTTTTGTCCTTTAAAAGTACTTTTGTCCTCTAAAAGCACTTTTGTCCTCTAAAAGTACTTTTGTCCTCTAAAAGTACTTTTGTCCTCTAATTCAAAGGACAAAGAAATCTATACCCTTAAAAGCACTTGTGTCCTCTAATTTAAAGGACAAAAGTACTTTATACCTTTAAAAGTACTTTTGTCCTTTAAATGTACTTTTGTCCTCTAAAAGCACTTTTGTCCTCTAATTTAAAGGACACAAGTACTTTATACCTTTAAAAGTACTTTTGTTCTTTAAAAAGTACTTTTGTCCTCTAAAAGCACTTTTGTCCTCTAAAAGCACTTTTGTCCTCTAAAAGCACTTATGTCCTCTAATTCAAAGAACAAAAGAACTTTATACCCTTAAAAGTACTTTGGTCCTGTAATTTAAAGGACAAAAGTACTTTATATCCTTAAAAGTACTTTTGTCCTCTAATTTAAAGGACAAAAGTACTTTATACCTTTAAAAGTACTTTTGTCCTTTAAAAGTACTTTTGTCCTCGAATTCACAGGACAAAAGAACTTTATACCCTTAAAAGCACTTTTGTCCTCTAATTTAAAGGATAAAAGATTTTTATACCCTTAAAAGTACTTTTGTCCCCTAATATAATGGACAAAAGTACTTTATACCCTTAAAAGTACTATTGTCCTCTAATTTAAAGGACAAACGTACTTTTAAGGACAAAATCCTCTTAATGTACTTTTGTCCTTTAAAAGCACTTATGTCCTCTAATTCAAAGAACAAAAGAACTTTATACCCTTAAAAGTACTTTGGTCCTCTAATTTAAAGGACAAAAGTACTTTATACCATTAAAAGCACTTTTGCCCTCTAATTTAAAGGACAAAAGTACTTTATACCTTTAAAAGTACTTTTGTCCTTTAAAAGTACTTTTGTCCTCTAAAAGCACTTTTGCCATCTAATTTAAAGGACAAAAGTACTTTATACCTTTAAAAGTACTTTTGTCCTTTAAAAGTCCTTTTGTCCTCTAATTCAAAGGACAAAAGAACTTTATACCTTTAAAAGTACATTTGTCCTCTAATTTAAAGGACAAAAGTACTCTTGTCCTCTAAAAGTACTTTTGTCCTTTAAAAGTACTTTTGTCCTCCAAAAGCACTTTTGTCCTATAATTTAAAGGGCAAAAGTAATTTTGTCCTCTAAAAGTACTTTTGCCATCTAATTTAAAGGACAAAAGTACTTTATACCTTTAAAAGTACTTTTGTCCTTTAAAAGTACTTTTGTCCTCTAAAAGCCCTTTTGTCCTTTAAAAGTACATTTGTCCTCTGATTTAAAGGACAAAAGTACTTTTGTCCTCTAAAAGTTCTTTTGTCCATTAAAAGTACTTTGGCCCTCTAAAAGTACTTGATACCTCTAAAAGTACTTTTGTCCTCTAAAAGCACTTATGTCCTCTAATTCAAAGAACAAAAGAACTTTATACCCTTAAAAGTACTTTTGTCTTCTAATTTAAAGGACAAAAGTACTCTTGTCCTCTAAAAGTACTTTTGTCCTTTAAAAGTACTTTTGTCCTCTAAGAGCACTTTTGTCCTATAATTCAAAGGACAAAAGAACTTTATACCCTTAAAAGTACTTTTGTCATTTAAATTAGTGGACACAAGTGCTTTTAAAGGTATAATGTACTATTATAAGATACCTCTAAAAGTACTTTTGTCCTCTAAAAGCACTTATGTCCTCTAATTCAAAGAACAAAAGAACTTTATACCCTTAAAAGTACTTTTGTCTTCTAATTTAAAGGACAAAAGTACTCTTGTCCTCTAAAAGTACTTTTATCCTTTAAAAGTACTTTTGTCCTCTAAGAGCACTTTTGTACTATAATTCAAAGGACAAAAGAACTTTATACCCTTAAAAGTAATTTTGTCCTCTAATTTAAAGGACAAAAGTACTCTTGTCCTCTAAAAGTACTTTTGTCCTTTAAAAGTACTTTTGTCCTCCAAAAGCACTTTTGTCCTATAATTTAAATTGCAAAAGTAATTTCGTCCTCCAAAAGTACTTTTGTCCTCTAAAAGCACTTTTGTCCTCTAAAAGCACTTTTGTCCTCTAAAAGCACTTTTGTCCTCTAAAAGCACTTTTGTCCTCTAATTCAAAGGATAAAAGAACTCTATACCCTTAACAGCACTTTTTTCCTCTAATTCAAAGGACAAAAGAACTTTATACCCTTAAGAGTACCTTTGTCCTCTAATTTAAACGACAAAAGTTATTTTTGAGGACAAAATCCTCTAAAAGTATTCTTGTCCTTTAAAAGTACTTTTGTCCTCGAAAGGGACTTCTGTCCTCTAATTTAAAGGACAAAAGTACTTTATACCATTAAAAGCACTTTGGTCCTTTAAAAGTACTTTTGTCCTCTAAAAGCACTTTTGTCCTCTAAAAGCACTTATGTCCTCTAATTCAAAGAACAAAAGAACTTTATACCCTTAAAAGTACTTTTGTCCTCTAATTTAAAGGACAAAAGTACTCTTGTCCTCTAAAAGTACTTTTGTCCTTTAAAAGTACTTTTGTCCTCTAAGAGCACTTTTGTCCTATAATTCAAAGGACAAAAGAACTTTATACCTTTAAAAGTACTTTTGTCCTCTAATTTAAAGGACAAAAGTACTATTGTCCTCTAAAAGTACTTTTGTCCTTTAAAAGTACTTTTGTCCTCCAAAAGCACTTTTGTCCTATAATTTAAAGGGCAAAAGTAATTTTGTCCTCTAAAATTACTTTTCTCCTTTAAAAGTACTTTTGTCCTCTAATTTAAAGAACAAAAGTACTTTTAAGTGTATAAAGTACGTTTGTCCTTTAAATTAGAGGACAAAAGTACTTTTAAGGGTATAAAGTACTTTTGTCTTTTAAATTAGAGGACAAAATCCTCTAAAAGTAATTTTGTCCTTTAAAAGTACTTTTGTTCTCTAAAAGCACTCTTGTCCTCTAGTTCAAAGGACAAAAGAACTCTATACCCTTAACAGCACTTTTGTCCTCTAATTCAAAGGACAAAAAGAACTTTATACCCTTAAGAGTACCTTTGTCCTCTGATTTAAAGGACAAAAGAACTTTTGTCCTCTAAAAGTACTTTTGTCCTCTAATTTAAAGAACAAAAGTACTTTTAAGTGTATAAAGTACGTTTGTCCTTTAAATTAGAGGACAAAAGTACTTTTAAGGGTATAAAGTACGTTTGTCTTTTAAATTAGAGGACAAAATCCTCTAAAAGTAATTTTGTCCTTTAAAAGTACTTTTGTCCTCTAAAAGCACTTTTGTCCTCTAAAAGCACTTTTGTCCTCTAATTCAAAGGACAAAAGAACTCTATACCCTTAACAGCACTTTTGTCCTCTAATTCAAAGGACAAAAGAACTTTATACCCTTAAGAGTACCTTTGTCCTCTGATTTAAAGGACAAAAGTACTTTTGTCCTCTAAAAGCACTTTTGTCCTCTAATTTAAAGGACAAAAGTACTTTATACCATTAAAAGCACTTTTGTCCTTTAAATGTACTTTTGTCCTCTAAAAGCACTTTTGTCCTCTAATTTAAAGGACACAAGTACTTTATACCTTTAAAAGTACTTTTGTTCTTTAAAAGTACTTTTGTCCTCTAAAAGCACTTTTGTCCTCTAAAAGCACTTTTGTCCTCTAAAAGTACTTTTGTCCTCTAAAAGTACTTTTGTCCTCTAATTCAAAGGACAAAAGAAATCTATACCCTTAAAAGCACTTGTGTCCTCTAATTTAAAGGACAAAAGTACTTTATACCTTTAAAAGTACTTTTGTCCTTTAAATGTACTTTTGTCCTCTAAAAGCACTTTTGTCCTCTAATTTAAAGGACACAAGTACTTTATACCTTTAAAAGTACTTTTGTTCTTTAAAAGTACTTTTGTCCTCTAAAAGCACTTTTGTCCTCTAAAAGCACTTTTGTCCTCTAAAAGCACTTATGTCCTCTAATTCAAAGAACAAAAGAACTTTATACCCTTAAAAGTACTTTGGTCCTGTAATTTAAAGGACAAAAGTACTTTATATCCTTAAAAGTACTTTTGTCCTCTAATTTAAAGGACAAAAGTACTTTATACCTTTAAAAGTACTTTTGTCCTTTAAAAGTACTTTTGTCCTTTAAAAGTACTTTTGTCCTCGAATTCACAGGACAAAAGAACTTTATACCCTTAAAAGCACTTTTGTCCTCTAATTTAAAGGACAAAAGATTTTTATACCCTTAAAAGTACTTTTGTCCCCTAATATAATGGACAAAAGTACTTTATACCCTTAAAAGTACTATTGTCCTCTAATTTAAAGGACAAACGTACTTTTAAGGACAAAATCCTCTTAATGTACTTTTGTCCTTTAAAAGCACTTATGTCCTCTAATTCAAAGAACAAAAGAACTTTATACCCTTAAAAGTACTTTGGTCCTCTAATTTAAAGGACAAAAGTACTTTATACCATTAAAAGCACTTTTGCCCTCTAATTTAAAGGACAAAAGTACTTTATACCTTTAAAAGTACTTTTGTCCTTTAAAAGTACTTTTGTCCTCTAAAAGCACTTTTGCCATCTAATTTAAAGGACAAAAGTACTTTATACCTTTAAAAGTACTTTTGTCCTTTAAAAGTCCTTTTGTCCTCTAATTCAAAGGACAAAAGAACTTTATACCTTTAAAAGTACATTTGTCCTCTAATTTAAAGGACAAAAGTACTCTTGTCCTCTAAAAGTACTTTTGTCCTTTAAAAGTACTTTTGTCCTCCAAAAGCACTTTTGTCCTATAATTTAAAGGGCAAAAGTAATTTTGTCCTCTAAAAGTACTTTTGCCATCTAATTTAAAGGACAAAAGTACTTTATACCTTTAAAAGTACTTTTGTCCTTTAAAAGTACTTTTGTCCTCTAAAAGCCCTTTTGTCCTTTAAAAGTACATTTGTCCTCTGATTTAAAGGACAAAAGTACTTTTGTCCTCTAAAAGTTCTTTTGTCCATTAAAAGTACTTTGGCCCTCTAAAAGTACTTGATACCTCTAAAAGTACTTTTGTCCTCTAAAAGCACTTATGTCCTCTAATTCAAAGAACAAAAGAACTTTATACCCTTAAAAGTACTTTTGTCTTCTAATTTAAAGGACAAAAGTACTCTTGTCCTCTAAAAGTACTTTTGTCCTTTAAAAGTACTTTTGTCCTCTAAGAGCACTTTTGTCCTATAATTCAAAGGACAAAAGAACTTTATACCCTTAAAAGTACTTTTGTCATTTAAATTAGTGGACACAAGTGCTTTTAAAGGTATAATGTACTATTATAAGATACCTCTAAAAGTACTTTTGTCCTCTAAAAGCACTTATGTCCTCTAATTCAAAGAACAAAAGAACTTTATACCCTTAAAAGTACTTTTGTCTTCTAATTTAAAGGACAAAAGTACTCTTGTCCTCTAAAAGTACTTTTATCCTTTAAAAGTACTTTTGTCCTCTAAGAGCACTTTTGTACTATAATTCAAAGGACAAAAGAACTTTATACCCTTAAAAGTAATTTTGTCCTCTAATTTAAAGGACAAAAGTACTCTTGTCCTCTAAAAGTACTTTTGTCCTTTAAAAGTACTTTTGTCCTCCAAAAGCACTTTTGTCCTATAATTTAAATTGCAAAAGTAATTTCGTCCTCCAAAAGTACTTTTGTCCTCTAAAAGCACTTTTGTCCTCTAAAAGCACTTTTGTCCTCTAAAAGCACTTTTGTCCTCTAAAAGCACTTTTGTCCTCTAATTCAAAGGATAAAAGAACTCTATACCCTTAACAGCACTTTTTTCCTCTAATTCAAAGGACAAAAGAACTTTATACCCTTAAGAGTACCTTTGTCCTCTAATTTAAACGACAAAAGTTATTTTTTGAGGACAAAATCCTCTAAAA